>JAEIII010040269.1:0-26639 GCA_018905755.1 Drosophila ohnishii | reverse complement strand
TGTCCCGTTAGAATTCCGGAAAAAACTAGTTTGCAATGACAAAATGTAGACAATTTAGAGACAAATTCTTTACATTTTGACTAATTATTTTCAAGTCGGTTTTTCGATTTATGGCCTACTGGGCAACCACTGTGCAAAGACTGCTGCTTTTCTTTGACAGATTTTAGTTGGTCTTAGGCATTAAGTTTCGATTTTATATTTAAATTTATTGAGCAATAATTACATTTGTATTAAATAACCTTCATGGATCTATCATTAGACCTTATAGCACATAATGAGCAAAGGTTGTGCATTCTTTTTGAAGGCCACCTTGGAATATGGGCCAATAACAATCGTAAACAGTTCCCAGATACCCACTGGTATTTTCGTCGATTCCGGTTAACGGAATCCGCTGCTGGTCAAGAAGAGCTGTTTCCCCAGAAGTGAGAGCCCAGAGCACCGCATCGAGCCCCTGAGCAGCTCCCCCTGATCCCCGGGCTTCTTATCGAGGGGATATGATTGAACGCCTTTGATGGCCGCCTATCTAATCGCTGTGGCAGTCGCAGGCGGAGTTTCCCACCTTCCACCCCCAATCTCCAATCCTAGCCCCTGTATATATGTACATACATATATACATATATAGCAGTCACCCCCTCATTCTTCACAGATTAGTGAGGCTGGAGGAGAGGGAGAGAGAGCGGGTCTCCTGTGCATTTCTTTGTCTATGTGAGCGCCTTATTCTCGCTATTGATAGCACAGAAATAGCATTAATTACATTTTTTTTATCGAATTCACAAGAGAATTCATTAAGTTTCAGTTGTGACATCCACCAGAGATTCCCCGGAAAGCAGACTCAACTGTACTTGGACAGCTGCTATACGGACCAGATACAGTGATACCATTTCAAATAATTCTCTGGTCAGATTCATGGTGAAATCGAAACTCGTTACTGATTCTGTTCCAAGAAATGCCGCATTAAGTCAAAAACCCAGTGTTTTTCTGTAGTTTTCAGGAGAATTAAAAGCTGATTTTGCAAATATTGATTTATTAGCTCAGACAGAGTCGTTCTTATGCGGAGAGCAGTCAAGGCATTCCTTTAGTAACCATCCATGTATCGAAATACTCACTGTAGCTAATCAATGAATTGTTCGCTTCTTGGCCGATAGCGGCTATCAGTCTGTGTGTGCGTATTAGCATACGTAGTCCTAATCTGGGTCGAGGGCTTTCTGGAATATCTTGAGATTTGGGCGAGTCAAGGTTGTCGCTATCTGGTGGCGGAATTTGCGCAATTTCCAGATCGAATGTCACCGAAATACCGGAGTCGGAGCCGGAGACGGGGTGGTCTCCAATCCGGACTCGGACACGTCCCGCGTTCGATGGACGCCTTTATGTAAGCGACTCTCGAGTTCAGGGTACAGGAAGACGTGTTCAAATTCAATTTGCCCGTCTGAATAATGGCATGCTGCATGTCTTTATTATCGGTTATTGGGTACAGGTATACCTTATATAAAGGGGGCAGAGGGGTGCTGATGGGTCTCACCCAACCCCCCGGAAAGGCGACTGCCTCTCTCTCTCTCTCCCACAGAGAGACAAAGGTAATCCCTGAGCACTGCACGCGTTGTCGATAAGCGATCGAATTGAACACTCACTCAATGCAATCAGGCCATTAAGTTGTATCTGTATCTGTATCTCTGGCCAAACTGCAGCTGTATCTGTACACTGAGCAGAACAAAATACCACAAATGTATATTCTTATGAACACAACTATAATGAGACACTTGCATTAATTTGCAACCCAGCATGGCGTTTGCCTTTCCTCTCCCTGTACTTGCTACGTTCTGTATCTGTATCTCACCGATGCATGTGCCAAGTATTTCACGGCTTGACACCTTCTTGGGTCTCCGGTTTCGCTTGCAGCCTCATGGCGCCACTGGTAATTAGAACACCCCAATAATATAATCTCCCCCCGCTTTGTTTTTGTCGTATTACGTAGCCTCTTCTCTTTGCTTTTTTTTTTGGTTGTTGTTGTTTTGTGCTCTGTCTGGCGTTGACCCATTCAGTAATTACCCAATTTCTGCAGTTCAGATGCACTCTATCAACGTCTACGTGCCGACGAGATTTTTTGTTCGAATTTGCTCGCATAATGGCGTTCGTTCCCAAGCTCCCCGGGCACAGAACTCTGTGGGTTCCCAAGCGAGTGCTCCCCAAACCCAAGCCGAACCCGCTGCTGCTCACATAAGAGCTGGACAAGAATTTTCTTTATGACAATTCATTTGTTCATTGGGAGTCTTGGCTTGCATAATGGCGAAATGTCTCAGTCTCCTCCAACTTGTGACTCAGCCTGGTTATTCGTCTTCGAGCAACAAAGACTCAGTCGCCAGATAGCAGCGGAGAAATCGCGAATCGGCAGGAACTGGGCAAGCCAAGAATGGCGGGGTTATGCAAAAGTAAAAACATATATGTATCAGAGGAATGCAAAAAAGGCATATAAATATTTTATAATATTCAAGACCGATTAATAGCAACGTGCTTCATCGGGGGTCTAAAAGGATCCGCTTTTACTTTAGCTAAAAAACGTATAAGAACTTTTATTTAATTAATATGATATATAAATATTTATATATAAATGTATTTTCTTTATTTAAATACATATATATATTTGTGTTTTAAGCACTTTCAAAATTTGTGGCCATTTCTTGTGGTCGTGTCTTCCAAAGCTCACTTTCAATTCTTCACCTTGCCTTGCATTTTCCAGGTTCTGTCTTTGCCATTGTCTTCGCCTTGTTTTTCCTTTGACTTCAGTTCTAGTTTTCTCGTTCTCGTTCGTTTTCATTTTCATTTTCATTTTCCTCCGCCGGTTGCCTAATTTCCATCAAGAAGTAATTACGTTGCTGCTCATTAATTTTGTGATCGCATGCCATGAGAAGTTGAAGAAGAGCACCAAGGGATTGTGGCTGTGAATGAGGATGGAGATGAACAGGGATGTGGCCCGGGACAGGGGCAGGGAGAGAGTCAGGTAGCACACCTGCTCAAGAAAACGAACCCAAAGACAGGCAGCTGCCTTGGATGCAATTCTTATTACCAATACCCAATTCTCTATATATATTTATATATCATTCTCAATCTGCAGTCGTTGTTGCAGTTGAGCGGCAATTGGGAGCGTGCCATCGGTTAGCCACCCGCAATCAAAGTCAATACCCGGCAATCGTCAATCAAGGTCCATAACCAATTGCTGGGCGGTTCGTTTTAGGGGGGCGTTGAGCGTTTAGCACGGACCGCAACTTTCCCAAGAAAACTCGGAAAAAGAAAGTCGAACGCATCTCCAGCACAGAGAATAAAGTCTAACTCATCATTGTCCTCAATGGACATACATAGTTTGTGAAATTACATTTGGAATTCCAGCGATCCTCGAATTCTAATATCCTATTTCATCACTTAATTCTTGTAATTAGGTAAATAGCAAACTGTAGAACGCATTCATTTACCCTCAGAAACTGAAACTCCGATTTGTATTCATATTTTCTCGCTGTGCAGCTAACATTTGTGAGAAGCGCGGAGAGAGGCACTGCGCACAACGGTCACTTTAGAGATTTTTGTGGGGTGACCGGCGCCGTCCTGCGCCGTGGGTAATCATTACACGTAACCGCTGCGGATCGAAACTGCACTCGAGATCCGCTCGGAACAGAAGCTACACACCAGATACATGTAGATACAGATACGGATACAGAGGGACCGGAGAACCAGAGAGCCGAAGACAATGGCAGACTGCAGACCTTGAAACAGTTCAAAAACGTAAACGGTTCAGTGATCATTGATGTAAAAGCTAAAAACGGGGCAAAGCGAAAACGAAGCAGAGTCAAATGTTGGACTTGGACTCGGGCTCGCACTCGGACTCAGTCTCGCAGTTGGAGTTGGAGTTGGAGTGGCTTCGGAGTGGAAGATAATGACTGGCGGTCGCACAACATCCGTCGTCTGTCTGGGGATGTGTTTGCTCTCTCGACTGAGATATATGTTGGGCCATATAGGCACTAGGCACTCGATCTGGATCTGGAGCTGGCGTGCGCTCTGATCTGCCTGACTGCCCCTGAGTTCGGCATCCACATCCACAGCATGGCCTGGCATCATCATCATCATCTTCATCAGTCCGACGAGCGGTCTTGGCCCGGTCAAAAAATCGGTGAGCCGAGGCAGACTCGCTGCGAATCTGAAAAGCATATTTTGACTCGCGGGGCAACCAATGTAACATATTTTTTCTTGTACCTCTCGGTAGATGAGATGCCTGAGTTTTAACTGCCTTGCTCTTAATATTATAAGTTATTTACTTTACAAGAGCTTAAAAAATAAAAAATTAAAATTAAATAAACAAAATATTAAAGGGCTTTCTCGTGAACATGACACAGACCCTGCAGTTCAAAGCCGCCATTGTCGTCTGCGGGTTTTGGGATTCAAGTTTAAGTTCGTAATGGGCTGAGTTCGGGTTCGGTCTGGGTCTTGGCTTCGTTTTGGATTGGGTCTGGGTCTTGATTTTAACTGGGGGTTTTCTGGTTTTTCTCCCTGCGACTCCGACTCCAACTCTGACTCCGACTCCGCTGACTCCGAGTGCTGACGTCGTCGGCCCCTTCAGGTTGTCGTTGCCGGTAATGATCTTTAACCAAGCGGAACGTTCGCTTTCAGTGCGTCTACATCTGCGCCGTCACCATCGTCATTACGATGGCCATCATCATCATTATCGTCATTGTGATCAGCGGGAGAAGAGCAGTCAGCCAGCCAGGCAGCAGCATTATAATGATCATCTCGCAGCCATTTCTTCAGACAGACGTTCCCCCTTGTATTTAAATGGCTGCAGAAAGCTTCTGCGCAGCGAGAAAATGCTGCACACACACAGATACAAGATACAAAGCTACCAAATACAGCCACGAAATACGAAAGGCTGTGTGCAGTTTTGAATGCACCATTAATGTTCGAGCGCCTTTCCTGAATGTTAGTTCCCAAGGTAATTGCCAGAGAGGATCGCTGGGAGTACACCATAAAGGGGGTGGATGAGGAGGAATATTCTAGGTGGCCGAAGGCTCAGATGTTGCAGAAAAATAATATTCCCTTAAGTTGCAAGTTTAGATTCAATTTCTCCTTTGGAAAATATTTTTTTACACTTTTAGACTACAATACATACTGCATTTCTTCTTAAACGTTATAAATTACTTAGGAGCATGACCTCTTTAAAAAAGAAATTAAATATATATATATTTAAGTGTCGCCAGGTATTACGCAGAAAACCTCCTGCTTGGAATAACTATTTCATTTCGAGTTAAGCTAAAACTTTTCCGCATAAGTTCAGATTAAGCGGTTCGGCGTTGAATAAATATATATTTTAATGGCTCGATGCCCCATAAATCTTCTTCTTGTGGCCAAGAATTAAACACACCCGCCTCGATTGTGATCTGAGGAAACTGCTCTGCCCAGCAAAAACAGATACAGATTTAGCCAGAACGGAACAGAGCGCAACCTTGCGATGATCCCATGTTCTGGCCATGGCTAAAACCTGGCCGAGATGAGTGAAAACGGGGGGTGCGAGGGAAGTGGCTTCGAAATCGTAGGAAGCGAAGCAGACAGCCGGCAATTTCGCAGAAAATTTTTAACAACCCTGAAGAGGTGTGTATGTGTGTGTGTGGAGCTAAAGCTACACCCAGAGATACAGATAGAATGGCATGGTCACGGATACAGATGCGGATACCAAAATGCTAATGCGCCCGGTTGGTCTGCCACTTGCTTCTGCTGTTGCTTTTGCTTTTTTTTTATGTGCTTCTTCGATGGGAGATGACCATAAAAAAAAAATGAGCAAAACTACTTTGGGCCCATGCATCGCGGACTGGACCAAGGCAGAGCCCTGGTCAGGCGTGGAATGGATCCCGAGTGGCGTGTGAAAAATGCCAAGTGGCCAGCAGGCAAGTGCGGCCTCTGCAAATTGATTTTTTCTGTCTGAAAAATACATATATTTTCGTATCTGTATCGTGGGCTCCCCGAAGTAGTTTGACGCTAAGGACCTAAAATAGATTTAAAGATACTAAAGAAAATAATATAATTAAGTAATCTGTATACAACATTCATAGAGTTAAAATATAATTCAGTTCAAAGATTCCATAAAACGAATATATTTTCTTGTAGTCTTCAAGAAAAAGATGGAGAATGACAGAGAGAGTGTGTGTGGGCTATAAATAGCCCCCAAACTGTCTCGATCTCGACACACACTCCCAGAGAAAGACAGAAATACATATGTATCTACAGATGAAGGCGTTGAAATCTCGGCACTAGCGGCAAATAAACAAGCAGCTCGGCGAGATCATCACCTCGCAGCCACCACGAGCACAGCCACAACACAGATAGGCGGGGGCCAGGGAAAAGTATCTCGCAGACAGCGCCGCCGTCTGTATCCGAGTGTGCTTGTGTGCGCGTCTCGTTCGCCCATAAGTGCTTCATTAATCTCTGTCAGCGAGGTTCCACCACCCCGACCCGACCCGACGGCACCCATCGCCGGGCTTCTTTATGTGTACATTCATACATCTGTATCTGTATCTCCGAATGTATCTGTATCTGTAGCTGCTGTGGCTGCGCCTGTGTCTGTATCCGTGGCGAGATCGGCTGTGGTTAGCTTCGATGGCTTCCCAGCTTAGCATTGATTTGGACCCCTCGCCCCCTGCCCCCCGCGCCGCGTGGAAATGGGGAAGACTTCATCTTTGCTTCGTCAATACGTCGCGTTGGGATTGGTGGAATCGATGGCATCGGGAGCATTGAACCACGGCAACAGCAGTGTGCGGAATATCAAATTGGTTTCTCTTGTCCCAGGGAGTTATGGATGGCATTATGCTGCCGAAAGGCAAAAACCCATTGAAAGCCGATAAGTAAGTAGGGCAGGTGAATGCTAAAATTAGGTCCCTCACATTTTCAGTTTACTCATAAAGCTAAATAATTACTTCTCAGGTTGTACATTGTTAAGAAACTCAATAAAAGGCACCTCTAGCAAGTACATAAGGAAGTTGAAAACAATAATCTAGCATAAATAAATAAATAGTAAGCCACATCTATTATACTTATTCTTCACAATCAAACAAATTTGAGAAATTAAAAAGATAGTAACCATTACTTTAGAAACATTGTTAATATAATATCATCAAAAAATCCTTTGGCTTCAATAAGAAATCATTTTAAATGCTACAAGAGTGACCTGCTAAAAGTAATGCATAAATGTAAGCCTCTAAGCTAAAACTTTAAACAAAATTTATGGAAGCAAGTAAGAACTCTTTCAGCTTTGATCCCTGCAGGTGAGCCTCTCTTGGTAACCGCCGCGAGATGCCCTGAACCTCTGTGGAAGTTCCCCCTATTTACTGCCTTCCTCGTCACATCCGACTGGACAGACAGCCAAGACGACGTCACATGCGTGTGAGTGGCTGTGGCTTCGTGGGCTTTGAACGGATCGCGTGCCCCGTTTGGCCAAAATGCGAGAATCCAGTGAAAATCAATAGCCCAAAAGCGAACGACAACTGCTGCTGCCGGTGGTAAGTGGTAAGTAGTAGGTGGTGGCAGATGCTGTCCCGCTTCATCCGCTCGCTAACCACCATCGCAGGGACACACCCAACGGAAACACCTGGGGAAATACTTTTTCTTTTCTCAACAACAAATTTCTAGCTTCTTATATTTCGGTAATATTTTGTTTATATTTTATCAGATGGACTTGCGTCTCTGTTCGACGCTCTTCCTTACCGCCTTAGAGAGCGAGAGATATTGTCACTCTCTTCAGGTCGCTTCTTGTCCAGCAAGCACCTCTAGCGTAGCGAACGAGAGAGTTGTCTTTAGTTGCACTCTGAGAGAGCTTTTTAAGGTTTACGAACGGGGATGGGAGATTCAAATGATCATTCGGACCGAGTTCATTTTTGAGCTCTAATTTTTATGAACAGAATTGGAAGTATTTAGAAGTAAACATTTCTTCGAGTGTACAAGGAAAGGGAGAAGAGATGACTGCGGTGGCGGCAGTCCCGTGTCAGTGACACACCTTCGGCCAACATGGAAGCGTCTTTGGGGAAGTCGTTTTTTCTCCCTGTTTTTATCCTCAAGAGAATGAGTGACGCGGAACCAGCGAACGTGAATAATCCCCGAAAAAATATACTCGCTGTTTTAACACAAAAGAAATACAAAAAAAATATAACTTGGCTCCCCTGATGCTTTTTCAGCCTTTGCACTCCATTAACTGGTTTTCCGAGAGAGTTATTCGACTGTATAGTAGCCCAGAACTGCAAGAACCCACGCCCTCTTTCGCCTCCCATTGAAACGTCTTCTATGCCACTAATGAAATATAAATATAATATAAAACTTACTTTCAAAGATGAAGTTAATCTTGTTCTTGTTTCCTCTTCCTCAAAATCGACTCGGATTTGGATTTTCCTGACCTGTTCTAGTTTTCACTTCCGAAAAATCACCACGGATCCGTTTTTTCCTTTCCCAAAAAAATTTAGATTAACCATTTTACAGCACAATGCAATTCCTTGAGGTTTTAGGAACATTATTGCATATTTGAATTATCAAGAGCGCATATACTTTATAAAAAATTATTTATTATTATTTAATTATTTATATAAAAATTTCGAACGGATTTGAGAGGGACCATTTAAGGGCTGACAGCATACCAAAAATGAACGACATATTCCTAAGGTTAATTTCAAAAAATTACTTTTTAGTTTGAAAGTTTAAAGGTTATGAAAAGATGTTGTTGTTTAAAATACCAGCCAAATTGATCTACAAACTGAGCTAACTATTATGCGAACGGAACTGTTTCTATAACCTCGGCAACTCTATTCTCCAGAATTTTGCAACTAACACTGCAATTAAAAATATTTCAAAACTCTTGTTTGCGGCCGCAAATGCTTCTCCCGTCGATCTTATGAATTAAATTAGTGCTCCAGCTCCATATTAGCAAGTCTCAGACAAAGCAAACTCATTTGTTTAGAGCGGCCAGCTGAAATTATTTGGAAGTTTATGGGAAATTTAACATAATGCCCTTAAATCAACAAGGGAAATTCGCATATGTTAAAGGGAAATCCGCAAATGTTATCAAATTCACTATTCTATTCTATTATCGAAATATTCAAACTTGATATTCGCAAGCCACGTTGTGGGAGACCTTGCTGGTCTTCTACGCCTAATACCTTAATTTATAGCTCGAGTCTATGCTTCCTCGCCCCTTTGGATAACTTTTTGAATACTGGCAATGATTGTTTTATAAACAAACCCCTGGATGCGGGGTACGGTGAGTATCAGTGAGTCGATTCGCACGCGAGATGGAGTTGTACTCGTGGATACTGCCCCATCACCGAACCCCCAATCCCGCCGAGCCCGATTCCGAGGCCAGCTTTGATGTCTGCATCGGGTTTCATGTCCGCTTTCCGGCAGCGTCGCCTAATGACGACGAAGCCAGTGAGGAGTCGCCATCATCAGAGGGTAATTACGGCACGTGGGGCGAGCCTGAGGTGGAGGCGGACAGGTAGCAGCTACCTGGACATGGCATGCTCATTAGGCAAATCCTTGGAGAGCGAACAACGAACGACGATGGGGTTGTATTGTATTGTCACTGTCATTGCCAGCGGATGAGTAATGGTGCCCCATCATTTCCAGTGGGCATGGCGTCCTCCTATTCGTTCTCCCCTTTCATTCCCCCTCCTTAAAAGAATCCAAGGTTCGAGTCCGCTAACAAATCTCGATGCGGAAAACCACTCGAAGCGACTTGATTTACATCCTTGGACGCCGGCATTCGAGCGATGTCAACCCTGAGCTCTACCTCTGCCCTGGGTGAAGGGTGGGACTTGGGTGGGTTTTAGGTGGGTCTCAGGTGGGCAAGTGGTGGTGCTCCAAGGTGGCGCCGCCGCTGACTAACATGACCCAAAAATGCAAGCGTCACTGGGAAATTTATTACGTGTCCGCCAGCCGCAAGTTGGGAGTATTTTCTGAGTTTCCGCGGAAAATGCAAATTTAAAATTTTGGACTTTGCCCACGAGGATGCGGAGCATTAACTTAGATCGCAGATTAAATAATTATTTTAGGAGAGAAACCCAAATGGGCAAGCAACGGATATCAAACGAATTGAACTGTAAACTCTTTTCCAATATTCAAAATATTAAAAAGCTTTTCAAAATTAGTTTGTACTTCAAGTCATTATTTGCAAGTCGGTCTTCCCTAATGAGAGATTATGTAATAGAGTCAGTTGTTCCGAGTACATTTCGGATTTGAGCTCAATATAAATAAACTTTAACACAAATAATTCGTGATTCTGCCATTAAATTATACAACAAAAGTTAGTCAGAAAATGTGTTCAAATTCCACAAAAGTTGCAAGCATTAATTTATTAGATTAATTTAATAAATTCTTATGCTTTTTTTACTGAAACAATATTTGTGGCAAGAAATGTTACCAAAGTTAAGTTAGCTTTAGCCAAAGTTGTTGGTCTCGAAGGGCTGCTCAGCTCCTGGCCATCTAGCCTTTGCCATCTTGACAGGGCTTCGACTTGATGGCAATGCGGGTTCGGAAAACGATGGTAAGACGGCGGGGAGGGGGTGTTTCTATGCGACAATTTCCTGTTTTTCAAAAGTTTCCACTTGACGGAAAAGGCGGAAAAAGCGCCGAGGGATAACGAGGTAGCAGTGCCACCAGCAGCAGCAGCAGCAGCTAGAAAGTTACAGCAGCGATAAATTCGCCGCAAATGTATCTGGCGACTGTCCCCACATCCCTCGGATACGTATATATACCCCCAGTCCAGTCCAGGCCGGCCCAATCCCACCCAGCCCCTGGCGGAAAGTAACCCCTGCGGTTGGCGTGCGGCATAAAAGTTTCACTGCTGGTGCCCTAGCTTTTTGCATACGAAATGCGAGCTGTAAATTGTATCTGTGCGCTACTTAGATACACCAATGCGAAGCGCACGGGGGTGGCAGTATCCCCCAATCCCAACGTCACCCCTACTCGTGTGTGTGTGTGTGTATTTTTTCGGTGGTTTCGTTCGTTTGCCCGCAATTGGTTGCCGCAGCAACGTTGATTTAATAGATTTTTCCGTTTTCAGCTGGAAATGTATTTTGCAGATACATGTACGACCCAGGCGACACAACCTGCGCAGGGTGGTGGCTGAAAGCTGAACCACCCTTCGGGAAGCCAGTGAGCCAGCACCACCCACAACCACCCTGCATTCCGGGCGAAAGTCATCCGATTTCTGCCATCTCTTCTCTGTGATTTGTCGAATCCTTCTAGTACATGATGTCAAGTGCCTACCCATGTAGCAAGTACTTCTCCCCGTAAGGGTTGCTAGCCAAAAGCTCAGCCTCCTGGGGCAGCAACTCATCCTCCGTGTATCTGAAGCCACAAAATGGCGATGAAACAGCCCAATCAAAAGCTTCTATCTTCGGATATAGTATCCATTTATAGGAAAACTCTTCATCAACTTTGATAAACCTATATATATAAATATAGTCTATAATTATTCTTAGAAAAGAGAGGTTTATTAAATGTATAAAAACACGATAATTAAATACTACAGAAATCTTATTTTTAAACAAGCTTCTGAAAATGAAAATTATATTCCAAATTTAGTCCGAGATTTTTAAAATAAAGCAAAACCTAAAATACCTACCGAGCTCGGGAAAAACCCAAGGCATTCCAAAACCACAGCCCATCGAAAAGGTTTACATTACACTGAGCGAATCTGAATTATACTTCCTGTTTACTACATTTTTTAATATGTGTGTATGGTACTGCCTTCAGCGAGCTCATCTGAAATGTATTAGGTTTTTCGCAATCTATATATAATCGGATACAGAGGGACGATGGCGATGACTAAGCGATCGAAACCAGTGGCGTCTGAAGGGGAGAACAACCCCTGCTGGACACTGTCGGCAAAAGACCAACCACTTCTTGGCGGCTGGGGGAATGGGGCCAAACCCCAGGACAGGAGGAAGCCGAGCTCAGGGACCTGGGGGCCGAGGGCTCCGGGCCATTGGGCATCCGAGGTGAGTAGCAGGACAAAAGGCCTACTTCAGCCGCATGTCACTCGAGGCAAAAACGGAGCCAAGCCGAATTAAGCCGAGTTGAGGCAGCAAAGCTAGTGCCTCAACCCGACCCACGCAATACCCTGCAGGGTAACAACAGTTTTGGGAAAACAGCCAATCATCTTTATCAGTACTGAACATCAGCTTGAGGTTCTGAATCAAGGCTTAAATTTATTTTTGATTTTTATTGTCCCCTTATTTATGTAACCTTTCTTTTAACTTACATTAAACCCTTTTGTGTAAATATATTTTATTTTTTTAAAAGATACAAATTTTAGTGGCTGACAATATAGCCAAACTACCCCCGTACAGGGCCGAGAACACAGTCAAAAGAATTTCAGATTCATGGCTCTGCTTGTGTTTTCTGTTGGTTCATTTCCGTTTTACCCAAACATATACATTTATATCGTATATAGGGGGGGCCACATTCATGTATTCGAGCCAGGACAGGAAGGAGGTGGCGGACCAGGGAGGACCACCCACATCCTAGGAAGTTGAGCCGAATCGGAAAAAAGAGAAGAAAAACTCACCGAAATGCGACGTCTGCCTGCGTCGGCGGCGCTTCCACCCTCCAATCTGCAGTCTGTCATTAATTTTACCTGCCACCCTCGGACTCTCGATTCACCTGTGTGCTGAACCTGTGCACCACCAGCCCACCCCACCACGCCCTGCCCGCGGCACGCAGCGGGGCCTTCAGTTAGTCAGCCTTGTCAGCTCGTCAGTTTCAGGTTCCATCCACATCACAACAACGCAGCCACCCCCTAAAACGCCAGCCGCCTCCGGACCCCCCTCTTCATCCCCTGGCGCACGCTGCCACCTGACAGGTGAATTATTTCCCTCTGCGGGCATTTCTAATTGGATTTTCCTTCGGTTCTAAGAAAAAATCTATAGAAAAGAATTTTTGTTTCTATTCCAGTTGGGCTGCGGATGTGTATGTTGTTATTTTTTGCTCTTCTTTCTCTCTTTGGCTGGCGACCTTCTGCGGAAAGCCAACCCCTGGACGAGGACCACCTTCCCCAAGGAGGCTACACCGCCCAAAAATGTTAATATCCTTGTTCGAAATTCCATGGTGTGAATTTACGAATTGCTGTATGCATATCCCTAATTTATAAACGTAGTTTGATAATAAAATTTATCAGCATTCACACGTCGCTATTAGATGTACTTTGAAGCTTCTATTCGCACATATCTACATTAATTGAGCTCTATCTGCATGTGTTTTTCTTATTTAGATAATATCAGCTTCAGAAATTATTTAAACAAACAAATATTGGGCAATTTTCTGTTTTTAGTTTCCATTTTCTTGCGGTGTTCAAGAGAGGGAGAGGTGCCGCACAGCAGCTCAGCTCAGCTTGGCTCAGCCACTACCCTCTGTGTGACCTCTGCCCACCTGTGCAACCACCACCCCCTGCCATCACCTGGCACCCCCACCCCTCAGCATGGTCCTCAGGTTTTTTTTTTTCTGCCACCCATCCAGGGATGATGACGTCGTCGGTCTTCGTTTCTCGTCGTTGGTTTCGTTGTTTTGTCGTGCGCTTTGTTGTTGCTGTTGTTGTTGCCTTGGCCGATTCTCCGCTGGTACATAGCACCCCAATCCCCTCCCATCCCAAAGAACCACCCCCCTGTACATACACATTCATATATATATGGCCACGTCGTCGTGGCAAAAGTTCCTCTGAATTCCTGATGTTGCTCTGATAAATACTTCACTGCGCTATTCTCGCTAGCTCCCTCTCTGTCACAGTCTGCTCTCTCGCACACATTTTCCCCCTTTCGATGTCTGTATATATATATGTACATATATATGCCTCTCTATATCCTCTGGCAAAAGAAAGCCAAAGGAGGAGGTCTGGGGCCCAAGCGCTCTGCAGCATTATGTGGCAGCAACAATGAAGAGCAGTAAAAACAGCAGCTGAAGAAAATCAATACGGATGGACAAAGAATATATATATATATATATATACAAGGCTATATGCATATCCCCGGATAGATGTTTAACCGACAGACTCAATGGGGCCAAAGCTGCACATGCATTTTGAGGTTACTCATGCCACCACACTGAAAGAGAACTCGTTAAGTAAGTGAGGTTATCTGGCTTTGCAAGCTCGGTTTAAAATATATATTACCTCAGCTTTAAGTACACAAATTTGATTGATATTCCAAAAGGTTTTTCGGCTAGACCTGCTCTTGTGATGGCCGCGTAGAAAGGAAACTCAAGTGAGGTTGTGTTGGCTAGTTAACAGATATTTTAGGACAAAAGTTAACAGATTTAATAAAGATTATGACCTTATCACTAACTTAAACAATAAGAACTTAACTCGTGGCTTATAGATTTTAGCTTAAAATTTCCAAAGTTATCAAATCATACTTATGCGATGCTTCGATCTGCCTCGCGGCAGGTGGTGACTCACAGTCGGTCCTCAAATCGATCGCATTGGGAAATGGGTAACCACTGCGTATACGCTATTTATATTTGTGAAACTGCTCGGGGCGGAGGAGCCCGTAGCCCCTATCAGGCCGGCGATAAGCAGCCCCGGGCAGGCACATCTGTTAAGCAAGTCCCCGTGACTAAACCAGAACCAGAACCAGAGACCATACCAGAACAAGGCAGTCAGCGGCAGGCAATTGATCTATCTATATAGCTCTCAGAGCTCGTATTCGTAACTCTGTATACGTATGTATATCTGGGACAGAGTCAAAGACGCAGAAGCCGGACACTCGGGAGAAGGTGTATGTGTGTGTAGGTAGTTCTATTTTCTTTTTATGGCCCAGTCCCAGTGGGAAAACACGATTCCCAGCCGATTTCGATAATCGAACAGAGTCACCGGCACTTCAGACTGTATGACACGGAATACTACCTTCCTAAAATTAAGTACTCTCTAGCCAGATCGTTTGGATTTATATTACGCTTTCAGAAGAAACGTAGCTGCATTATTTGGGATAAATTAAGACAATAAATATTGATGTATCTTTGTATCTTGTGTCCATATGCTACCCAGAACAAGGGCGTTCTGTGTCAAGTATATTATTTTTTATCAATAATATGCAATATTTTTTAATATCTGGAGACTGTGTCACATGCGCATGGGGAGTGAGGGCCTTGAGTGGGAGTAGCTGTTGAGGTGCACTTACTCTGCGAGACACGCGGCAGCTAAGCTCATCCGACTGATTGGCGTCGCCAGTCGATGCCATTCCCATTCCCATTCCCATACACATCTAGTTTTTTATTATTTTTTTCTTTCCCAAACACCGATAGCGCGCTGGCTGCAATTTCCAGTTAATTGCATTTCGCTGCCGTCGCTGGTTGTAAACTATTTGTGTATAGATTTGGGTTCTTCGTGAAGAGGCGCCGCCAGATTATGGCCCCATAAGGAAGAACCTTGTGCGTTTATGTAAACAGTGCAAATCAATCGAACTATCTGCCACTTGTGGGGCCCCCCTTATCCCGCGAACTCGGAAATATGTAATGCTCCTCCTCTGCGGTCAGTGGAACAGCTGCGCGATCCCCAAGTTTCTGGGTACACCCGAGGTCTCCCCGAGGCTGTGCAAACTAATGGGACAGCATCGTAATCAGGCAAAGAAGTGCCCACAAATTTGCGGTTGGGTTCCATCTGGCCACCGATTTGATAAAGGCAAATGACATACATAAATGACCTGAAAAAGGCCAAAAACAAACAAAGTCAGGCCGTGGCAAGCATCAGTCAATGTGTGGATGCCGCAGAGACCCTGCCGATAAGCAAATCTGGTCACCCTACTTCCCACTGGGAGGGCATATCCCTTCGGCTTGACTAATAAATCCCACCATTAATTAAGTTTTAAGCCTTAATCTTGGCCAGATTGGCCATTACTCAGTTCTGTAGATGGAAAACTGTGGAGAGAGATTTGCTGAATCTCATCTTGCCAGAGCCAAGTTTCTCCCAAAAATAAAATGAGCTGTAGCGAGCCAACAGAGTCCCCTAGACCCCCAACAAAATAATAAAAATTACAAAATTTAATGCACAAAAAACTGTCACTCGTGTGGTGGAGTTCAAACAGATTCCCCGGACCTCTGCGGTTGACCAGTTTTAACGAGCCAAGCGAGCAGCACATTACTATAATTACCGGGGACTCGATAATACTCGGGTCGGGCCAGAAGTCGGTTAAGTCGAGTAACGTAACTCGGGGGCCCAAAATCGCAGCGATAAGATTGAAAATTTGCGGTCATCTGTTTGTGCGCCATGGGAACTGGAAGCGAACTCACTAAATCGGATTGGATTGGGTTGGAATCGGAATCGGATCGCTTCCAGGAATTTATTGCCATGCAAAAACGAGAAGCCCTCCGCTCACTCGCCACATAATCCATGAGTGGACAGAAAAATCCACACACGGCACTCAGGTAATTACGTGGATGCATATGGCGATCATTGATCTATAAAAGAAATGCGATGCATCAGCGAAATCCAAACAGCGAGGCGGTAAGCCAAGACGCAGTAGCGATATTGAAGTTATTCGTTTATTCAAGCGACTGTGGTGGGATCATGATCTCAGCAGATTACAGGAATATATACTATAGCTATCTGTATGTTTTTGGCGATTGGAAGTTTGGAAAAGGAAACTTAATATAAGAAAACGTATATTATTTAATGGATTTCCCATTGAGAATAAATTTTAATTTGATTTTAATATTATTTCAATATATGTACGTTTTATGAAGTAGTATCATATATAAAAGTATATATCCTGTATCTTACACGATCATGCTTTAACTCTTGCAAATTATAGGTCAATCACTTTCGAACCTCTATAATATATATTTTAGATCAGCATCAACAGACGAGCCGATCTAGCCAAGTGCGCCTATTCGTGTACAACCTTGCAGATAATCTTCTTTCTATTCTTATTGTTATATTATACGTCAACATAGTATTGCCGTCATAAAACCGATTGGAAAAAGTAAGAAAAGTAATTCAATTGAGTATTGAGTATTCAATTGAGACATCTCCTTGTTAAGCTCCAGAAAAACGCCAGAATTTAGTCTCGAAAAGCATAAAAGGACCAACAAGCTGTATTTATTTATTTATTTAGCTATTCCTAGTGCGACAATTGCCCCATTTTTATTTGCAGTGCAACGAGGCACCGCGAAAGCCATTGACCCGCGTAGTCTCCACGCAGAGTAAACAAATCATCGGCGGGAGAATCAACATCGAGCCAGTGGGTGTCTGCTGGCTTCTGTTCTGTTTCTGGATTTTCTGGGGCTCCGTCAGCACGTGTCTGGCAAGTGGAGCGGGTATCTGGTATCTGGATATTAATCATGCATCCACGTCTGACCCACCTGCTCGTCTGTTCACCTGATCAGATCCGATTTCATGATGTCTGATGATCTCCAATACGAATCTATATGCGATTTTATTGAATTGAACTCGTCTCTTTTGCCAAAGTTTTTGCTGTTGGCCTGAATTTTATCTTGGCAATGCAGTTTTCTGGTACTCGAATTCTACGCGGACTTCGATGATGTTTTTTTTTTTTTTTTATAGGGGCATCTCGTATTACCGCCCGAACCTGAAAGAGGCTAATATTTTGAATGGCTCTGGTTTTGACTTCCACTTGAGTGAGCTCTTTTCACATTTCGGCTGTGCCGAAATTCGCTGATTCTGTGCAATCGATCGTTGTATCCATATGCTTGGCTCTACCTACAGATATATACAATGAAATCATTGCCACACAGATTGGGTGAGAGCTGTCTGTCACCCTTTTTCTCTTTATTTCATAACATCGAAAGGCAATCATGTATCCTTGCTATCTACTTACCATTAGGTATACTTAAGATCAAGCCTAATAGAACTTTCCTTAAATATTTCTCACTATAATTTCATAAATGTTCGGGTAATTAACAAAGGAATTTCCTCACTTTTTTCCCCTGATAAAAATAGGATATGGCTAGGTGCAAAGATCTGACTGGTTAAGGGCCCGTACACGATGAGTTTATCGTTTCGCTGGGGTTCGGTTATGGCTTCCCTCTCTATCTTGGGGTTAGTCACTTGGCACTGGGTGAACTTCGAACGCTTTTGCCATATATTTATCACATGAGACGGTCATAAACCGAGGGGCGAAAAATAATGATAAACGGGTGGACGGGACGTTGATATGACTTCTTGGTCTTTTCATTGTACAAATTTCGAGTCGGGTTTTCCACGAGTTTGGGATCTGTCGTGTCTCGTCGAAGTTTGTGTATTTGTACTTAAAAAAATCAAGTTTTGTTGCATTTTTTGGTGGGTGTGGTGCTGTTCTTCGGTTGCTGTGCGATTGGGTGGCATTATTTATGGCGCCTAAGCAGCTTTAGGCAAATACCGCCAGCGACAACGCCGATTCCGATTCCCTCAATTATAATGAGCCACTTGAGCTTCCAGAGAAAAGGCGAAGGCGAAGGCGAAGACTACAGCGACGACAAAGACGGCGACGACTGACGCTAAGGTTCCCTCAATGACGGCGATTGTTCGACCACAGATACACCCCACAGATACAGACACAGAGACAAACTTATATACACATTAGTGGGGCGACCCACATTGCTGGCCATTTTCTTATTTACCCTTATCGAAGGCGACGCCAGATTTTCAACATTTGATAAATGGGGGCGCGCACATACCAATCTGGGATTTGTTCTGGGAGGACAACCTTATAGACGGGACACACCTCAAAATATGGGAACAGAGGGGAGATAAAACCTGGAAAATCAGCCCCCATATTGGTTCTCCAGAAAAAAGATACTTCTCGCATGCCTTAAGCACTTCAATTGTTTACTAGCCACTCCGCAGACTATAGCTATAGATAGCAAACTATTAGAATAGTAATACAGTTTCCAGTGGGCATCCCTGTTTTATATACTTTTGTTGCAGATTTTCTTGGGAAGTAAAAAAACAAGCTAAGGAAAAATACCTATTTCCAAGTATAAATTTATAATTTTATGGCATAGGCCTGCATCCAGGCACCCTTCATGCCGATATCTAAAATATACACAACATACTCCCAGGAAAATAAGCAGATAATAAGCTTCCTGTAGATAGCTTCACGCAGTTATTCTTCGACTTCAAGCTCTTTACACCTGACCTCTTGAGGTTGAGTACCGTTATCAATAACCTATAGATAGTAAGATCGAATCATTCTCACGGAAGATACATTTAGCAAGCATCGGAGCCCGGAATGACATCAGGCTGTGAGCGATTTTAGATCGCAAAATAAATACAACACATTTTTGCCATCGATGAGGTCTGCTCTTCTTTTCGTTGCGCAGTTGGCAACAGCTTTGGGCCAGCGCAGATATTATCTAACGCCCCGACAAATCCCCCGAAAAGCTTTTCGAGGGGGACGACACACGTATGACAACGGCACATCATCATTCAAAGCGAAATATCTTATCGGCCCAAGAGAGGACAGACTGAAAAGAATTGGAATCGAAATCGCAGTCTTCGGCGTCATCGATTCCTCGGATCGGGCGTTTCGTGATCCCAATGTCCAGGCAATATGGCGTAAAGTATCTCGGTTCGAGAAGGTATTTCTATCTCTGTTAGTTTCAAGGGGAATCAGAATCAGAATCGAAATTACCCTTTGGAGAGCACCGATAACTTGCTCTATATATACACTTGTATATATTTTGTTTTCGCTGTCTAGCCATAAAGCTGTCGGCTTTCGGGCTTAGAAGTCTCACGGTTTTCTGGTTTTCTGTCGTCTTCTGTTTGCTGTTTGATGACAACGATGCCAAGTCACGAATGTAAACCGATCGAGGGTTATATACTATATGCTCGTACGTAATGGCATGGAGAAACACCGTCGCACTTTGGGGGAAAATTTTCGGATGACGCGCCAACGCCTCGCTCATTTTAGATATCGCGGATCGGCAGAAGGTCGCCAGGTGGATCCCAACGTTATCATCGATGGGAATAAGGTAAAGCTATATGGGCATACCTATAGGTCGGCCCTGATGACTTGGCAGTCGGAGCTCGGAACTCCCTTTTCGGTGTTCCATGGAAAAATAATAGTGGCATCTGACGTACTGGCTTAATGTAAGATGATCGCTATTTGTTGAGTTAAAACTTGCAAAAAAGTACTGAAAGTGAATACATAATATTAATAATTTGTTGAATTCCATACAAAACATTATTTGATTCATCTGATTTTAATAGATACTATCAGAAATACACACAATCCTACGCTGTATCAGTTCGCCAGACATCATTGGGCTTAATTCTTTAGAGATTCCCCTGACATGCACGATAAGAACGAGAAGCCTTTCTCCGAAGCAGGTGTTTCCCCGCATTTAATTCTCCGATCGAAGGCTCCCGTGACCGATCTTTGTCCGGACATCTCAAAGTTCGCTGCCAAAAATAAACCGATAACTGGCCCGCCACCCATTTCGTTATTTATATATTTATTTTTTCGGACTGCTCTCTTATCGCCCAACTCGGCGCTGCTCGAAATGATTTTTCTCATTATTACCCAGAACAGAAATTCAATTAGAGCACCTGCGATGGACGTGGCTTATCGAGGCAGCCAGAAGGCCAAAAGAGACGGCTCTGCAGCGATTGCGGAGCGCGTTCATTTTCTATTTCCCCAACGAAATGCGTGCACCTTCGGCACCGCCACCTCCGACTGGTATCTGGAAGGCCTCCTCCAGTTTGGTCAGATGATTGATATAGCCACCTTTGGAGATTACTACCTCTGCGCCCGTCAAAAAAAAACTTTGAAGAAAACGGCTGCAGAGAGTCGCTGAGAATGAGAGCTACTTTGTGAAATTCTCGTATTTAATATTTCAAGATGAGGCATTGTGGAATCTTTGATTCTTTTTCTAACAAAAAATTTACCAATCTCATCTTGCACTGTAAGCATTATATTCATATTAAGCTAAATTGAACAGGACAGAGTGATTTCGTAATAATACATTTCAAGATACAACAGTGTTGCCATAGATTCTAGATTGTAGATGTTGGATGCCGATGAAGCTGGGATTAGCAAATATGTCTGGCATTCGACAGCACCTATTACTATTGAAAAGAAAAATTATTGAAAGAAGGCATTTCTTAGCCTGCATTCTAAATGGAAAGCTCAGGGGAATAAATGTATTTCAGAGATCCCAGAAATGTACCGAAAGTATTCTGAGCATTTTATTCAAGATAAGTTTGGCATTCGCAACGAAAATCACAAAGATTATTTCATGTTTTTAGGAAAATAATTTATATTTTCAAGAGATGTGTGAATTCAGAATATATTTGCAGAAAATATTGTAAACTAAATAAGATAGTAAATTATATTTAAAAAACAAATTCAGACTTAATACTTCAGAAATGAACACAAATACTTAAGTAGAATTTGTTTCAAAGAAAATATGGCTGTGATCTGATTTTTATCCCGCAGAAGTAACTGTCAGCGAAGCTTTATCTCGCTGTGTGCTAATGAGTCCCGAGCCAATGACACATGAGGAGGCACAAAAAATAGGGGTATGTATGTACATATATGGGGTTAAGAGAGGGACATCTGTGGCCAACACCCACCCAAAGTTGTGAAAATATAGTCCACGATAAGGGAGTGTGAGGTGTGCAAATACACACACATTGCGTAGTCGAGAGCCCCGCCAGCGGCACCTCTCCCTCATCCACATACGTACGCGGCTACACCTACGCATCCACATCCGCATCTACATCCGCGTTATCAGCGGACAGGCGGTTCCTTTGAAGCTCCCACCAGTGGGTGGCGATGAGGCATGGCACATGCACGATGCTACACTGCAGCAAATAGGGGGCAAAAAGTAGAGATGGTGCGCCATCCGTAGCCGATGCTGCCAGCATTAAGATAAAACGGAAAAAGGCCTTTATTCTGCACATATATTTCTCTCTTTGTCGCTATCCGACTCCTCCAGTTTCTTAACAATAACAAAATACTCTAGAAAATCTGTAAGTAATTCCCAACTAATGACCAGATTGTTGTTTTCCCCGTTAAATTCTGGGATGTTGCTCATGCAACCAACGAGATGAGAGCGTCAACAAGCGGTGAGTCGGGGAGGAGTATCTGTTAGGTGCTCGATGCGACTGTGTTTGCCCAGCTTATTAGCAAACATTCTTATCAGTCACTCGGCTTAGTTTAACTCGGTTCGGGTCGACACCAACATCGATGTCGATGATCGCCATAATTTATCATCATGATGACGATACTGACGGAGATGGAGATGGAGATGTCTGTGTTGGCGCTGGGAAAACAAACTGGCAACAAGAGGAGGAAACGCAAGGAACACTCGGGAAAAATACAAGTGAGGTTGAGATGCAATAATCGATAATGGAAAGCGGCAGGGGTGGGGGAGGGGAAGCAAAACAAAACTCATCCGAGTTGGGAAAATAGAAATCCAATGCTTCGCGGCCCAAAAGAAAACAGTGTTTCGTGAGAGACATAGAGATACTGGCGCAGATGCAGATATAACATATAGTATTCCGCCACATGCGATTATTTGCTTAAGTGTACCTCAATACGGCTGAAATCGAAACTCCAGTCGCCCAGATACAGATACACAGCAACACACATCAGAGACGACAGCCAGATAACCGGAGAGTGAACGAGGGGAAGCTCTGCTGGCTCGAATGGTAAATACCGATCAGTTGACAATCAACGTTCAAACAACAAAGTCGAAAAAAAGAAAAGAAAGAAGCAAAACTTCGAACGATTATTTTCACAGATAAAAGATACAAATAGCGCAAGGCAGTAACGCAGATACAGCTACAGATACTCATTAGCCAATAGTGGGGCACAAACCACCTTTTCCGACTTGGACCAAGGCTCATAGGCATCATTGTCATCTCTTCCCATTTTAGTGGCGGAATTTATTGAATTTATTTTGAGAAGTTGTACAAAGAACTTTCTAAATAAATTCTTGCGTTCTTTTATTAAAATAAAACCTCTTTTTTAATTTCTTGAATTCCTTTTGAGTTATGCCAGTAGCTTGAAGTATCTTAGTCAAATATAATCTCCATAACAAATCGTATCAGAATCCGCCCCTGACCAAACCGCTCTTGGCACATTCCGAGCCCATCATCCATCCATTCACCATCCTCCCATCGCAATCCCAATTACGAGAGCATCTGTGTTGTCGCATTTACAATTCGCAATTACACTTGAGTAAATATCAACATCAGCACCCAGCCAAGACGATGATGTCCCCAACCTCATCGCTATGCTGTCTCTGTTTCTGTTGTCGCCGGTGACAATAACCCAAAACCTAATGAGCAATGTTTTTTGGCAGAGCAATGCGAGAAGACGAGACGAGAGTGCACATAGAGAAAAATAGTTGAATGCCACTTGGGATCTTGGCTAATTAAGCCTGGAAAACATAATCATTTGGCTAGCCCAAAGGTATAGCTGTGAATACTTTGAAATCTTTAATCTTATAAAATTAAATATTAAATGAAGGCCGAGCATCTGAATGAAGTTCTTTTATATACTTTTTAGATTTGTTATTCTAAATAATTTAGGATTAAATATCTTTTACGAGAAAACCAATATTTTTCAAACATTTACCTCATGTTTTTTTTCGGGTGGACAAGCGCGACTCTCCGGCGAAACGCGACCAGACTCCGACTCCGTGAGATGCCGGTGCCGGTGCGGAGCGATGCCTGGCCGTGATCGTCTCCGTTTGCGCTGTGATAAATCTTGCAATCGACGCCGCTCGCACAGTTTTGAGTTTATATTTTATTGCCTGATAAGCGGCCGGCTTGTGTTTCGCTCTCTGCGAAAACCGCGAATGCGACTTGGACTGGGACTGCGACTGTGGGAAAGACGAAAACATCAAAGCAGCAAAAAACGTTGGCCAAACAATCCGATCCACACGATCATCGGAGTCAAGGCCAAAACCGCGCCGAAAGTGCTTAGGATAGGGGTACTGTCTATGGTGTATATACTTATATAGGCCCACAATGGAAGCGGAAACAGAAACTGGAACTTTGGGGGAAACTGAAACTGAGATGATCTCGGAACTGGGAGCTGTGACTCACTTCCACCATTTGATAACAGATGAGTTATAAAATAAACGATTATTACAAGACAATTTAGAATTTTTAAAGATTTTTTTCTGAGGCTTAATACTATATTTAAAATATGCGTTTTCTGTGACTTAAATAAGAACTAAGTTCACTTTGGATAACAATGAGCAACTACGTGGATAGCTGCCCACAATCCTATATATATCCCAGTCTAGCCTTTAGTTTCAAGGTTATATACTTTGAAGCTTAGTATCAAAAACGAAACTTGGTAAATTATTTGTCACTTATTTTGTGTTACCAATTCAATCTCGTTAAGACGTGTTTTTGTTTGATTATATAATTTTATGAGATCATTAGACAGGACTTGAGCATGAAATTCTTTAAATGTTTCAAAAAAAACTTAATTTCAAGTTTAAGATCACCTATCAATAACTTGATAAATCACTTTAATAAATACATAGACAATTGAAAACCCCCCCTAGGATCTACTTAGTTTCATGCAAGCTTACGATCCTCTGCCTGACCTTCAAGTTGCAATAATTCTTTTCGTTTGTGGAGGACTTTGCCCTCCGATAATAGACACTTTTTACAACTATTTGGAAAAATAAATAATGCCCGACAGAGAGTCTTCTTTAAGGCATGACTCATGGAGAAACAGATTGCATTTCGTTTGGACATCACGAAGGAGACTCATGGGATAAACTTGCAGTGACTTTTGAATGGATCACCTGCCAGAAGGTATCGCGAAACTCCCGCTCTTATCGCAACACACACCTTTGCTTATCCGCTGACTAAGTGTGTCGATAGATCTTACAAGGCATTTTTCGGATACTCCCCCTTACTCGCAGCGCCCTTTCTCCGGCACACCCCGCCCCGCCCTGTGGCGCACCGATATTTTTCACAAAATTCCAAGATCCCAGATAATGTGAAACCACAATCGAGTTAGCAGAACTTGGTAGTGAGTGTGTTCGACAACGATTTCGAGCGAAGTACTCAAACAGCTCCTATCTGTCTCCCCCTTGGCCGCCCCATCCATATTCCTCCCGCCCGAGTCCACCAGATACTATATATATAGATGGTTTATATATGGTATGTGATGTATGTGAGACCCTACGCTCCAGCTGCTTATCGTTTATGGAGGTGGTTGGATGGTTAGATCGTTGGATGGCTGAAGCTCTCGGTTCGATACTCAATGGGAGGCGGCGGATGGCGATGACGCTGCCACTCGAGAGGCACTAGTTCTGAAAGTAGATTCGAGGTGCTGCAGTGTTGCTGGCTTGTACCCGTTAGATGGAGTCTGATTCATGTCCACACTTGAAAAAATCAAATTCTTTTGGAATTCCTTGGAAAATATAAACATAAAAAAAATCATTATAAATTATGAATTTAAGTTTTGGAAAATTAGAATTTATTAAACAATAATGTTGCAGCTTGCTATCTATCTCGCTTTTATTTAATAGTTTTGGGGATTGAGAATCAGCGCACTCGACCTCATTTTCTCTCAGTGCCGATAACAGAAAAGCAGCCCCCGAAACCCACTGACCATGATGATGATGCACAATAGGTTCGCCGCAGTCCTCCGGCACGGGAGGCGTAAATTGGGCGGGCCAGGTGATTGGGTGATTAGACGGATGGACCGGCTGATGGCTGACGAAATTAGCGCACGGCACGAGGTCTTTCACGTTGGAAAGCCCCAAAAATAAACGCAAATACGCTGCGTGGCCGCTGGCCAACTAAGACAGTCTTATCAGGGACCCCGTCAAGAAGTGGAGTACGAGTGGGTGCGGGCCCCGGGGGCTTGTTGTACTGGGCGGGGTGTGGGTTATTCATCACAGGGCAATCAATTCCCGCACGGCATGATTTAGCGATAGAGCGGCCGGTGTTGCACCAAGAAGCCAGCCAAGCAAGCAACCATTCAACCATCCATCTATTGATTGCGCCGCCGTCATAATTCCCGACGCCACGGTATCATAAAAACGCCGGACAGGCTGAGGACTGTGTATCTGTACCTGCCATATGATCTCTACCTGCGGAAACCCGAGGAAATGCGGCGCATGCGCTAATAGGTGACTATCTCGAGGCATTAGGGTGCACACAATGCCACAAATGATGGCCAGACTCTGTCCCGGAGTAGTGTCGTTGATCCGGCAAAGTCAATTGGTTTCTAACGAGTACCGACTGCGTCTGAATAGTGCAACAAGAAACAGACGCAATATTGACCAAGACAGGACCTCGATCTGCAATTCGGTATCTTTTTTTTTTTTTTTGATAAATATCTCCTTAATCCTTTCCTGCTCACAAATTATTCGAAGCGACCACAGCTGCCGAAAAATGTTGCCAAAAATTGCCAAAATTTTGCCCGTGAAAAAAGTGCGATTAACTAAAATTAGTGACAAATATTAAAAAAATAAGTACGTACGCATCTTTAAAATAGGTAAGACTGTGATAAAAGTATAAAGTTGGGCTTGAAAATTTCTTTGTTAAGAGTGTGGATGGACAAATGTTGCCTATAGGCAACATTGCAGTAAGAACATACCAAAGGACTTAGAGTATCGAAAATCAAAATGAACGCTAATTGGGGCTCCTATTA
>JAEIII010040237.1:0-11858 GCA_018905755.1 Drosophila ohnishii | reverse complement strand
GGAGAGCGCTTTAGCGAAAATAGCGAAGAGATCGTTAGCTTTCCTCCCTCTCATTGTTTATCTGGTGAATTGTTGTACACTCTCGCACTCTCTCTCAAAGTTTTTGTTTTGCTTGCTAAGTAGCAATGCATGTTGTGGGTGTGGGAAGAGACAGCAGCAGATGCGGCGGCAGAGCAGCGGCAGAAGCAGCGGCGCCATGTGAATTCCGAGGCGCATGCCCCAACCGAAAAGAAAGAAAACGGTGCGCATTGGAAATGTGTGTTAGTGTGTTAGTCCCGTTCAGTTCCGTTGGGTTCCCTACGTTTTATTCCGCTCCGTTCCAGGCACAGTGGTCGCAGCGTACTATTTTTAGGCTATATGCCTTTAGCAAATCGAAAAATATTCCCTTTATTTTTCACATTTTTAGAATGAATTATTATGGAAAAAAGCAAATATTCTTCTGTCCTTAAAATTTTTTGTACAACATTTAGGATTGGTAAATTTATTGTGGTCACAGGATCAAACTATAGATTATATTTTACCCATTTGAAAAATTGTTTAAACGAATTAATTAATTTTTTGACAATATTGCTGTTCCTTAACTTGATTGGAAAAGATCGTGGTGCAAGTTCAATTTCGGACACTTGTCGCATGCAAAGCGAAACTCTTCCTTCCTCTGCGTACTCTATCTAGGACTCTCTCTAGTTGAGAGCGGCGCATGACATTCCAACAGTGTACAAACAGCTGAGACTAGCGCACCACATAAAGTTTTGCGTGGGGCGGTGGGGGAGTATGTTTACGAGCTGGTTTCCTGCTGCCTCTCGTTTAGCGTTCACATGGATAATTAATGTTTTGCTGCAAAGCAGATAAACCCCAAAATTTACCAAGCACGTTTTTTGATGTACCTTGTAGGTGTACTGTCTCCCCCACACAAAAACACCTAACTAAATAGCTCCTCTCTTCTGGGTCCTCTCCTCACGACGCTCTCTGTCGCTCTCTCTTCGCCCACAGTGGGTGGCACGGGTTGCTCTCCGGACTCTTTTTAGGAGTGTGGGTGGAGTGGGGGTGGTGGGGTTGTTTTTTCTGTGCGCTTGGAATATGAAAAATGGAAATTAAGTGTGTATATGGCACAATGGAATGTGTTCGGCGAGTTGAGTGGCGGCGAACAGGAGTGCGATTTGGATTTTGGGATGTGCCACTGTGGCTGCTCTCCCGCGCAGCAGCAGCAGCAGCAGTAGTAGCAGTGGCAGCAGCAGCAGCCGCAGCAGCGACCGCGGCAGAACAGAGCAGAGAAAGGCTAAAGAGACCACTGTGCGCCGTGTGTTTTAATTCTAATTTGCTTTTCTACGACCATTGTGTGGCGGAATTGTTCATGTTTCGTTCGTTCGTTCGTTGCGTTTGTTATTTATTTTTTGGGAGCCAGGAATCCGCTGCAATTCGTGTAAAAGCAACAAACAAAATACGGGGCGGCGAGCAAAGAAGGAATAATTAAAGCAAATCGTAATTTACCAACCGAAAAAATAATTTATCGCTGGAGTGCTGTGCTGTGTGTGTCTGTCTCTCCCTGTACGTTTGTGTGTGCGAGTGGCTGTGTTATGTGCGTGGGAAAATGTCTCGAGACTCCGAGATTCGGGAGACATCCATCAAAGCAGAGGAAAATTCACTTTTCATTTTATTCGAATTAAATTTTTCATCTCTGCGAACGGGCGGACGTGTGTATATGGGTGTATGTATGAATATGTGTACCTGACTGCACAAGGCCAACCTCTTGTTGCGCCGCGTTACGCCAATAATATACATAGAGTGCAAATATAAACTCTCAACTTATCCCCAGTAACCCAGGCGAGTGGGAGCGAGACGGCGACGTTGGAGAGGAGAGAGCAAATCAATTACCTGTCAGCTCTCTGCCATGTGTGTGCTGGTGCTGTGGTGCTGGCGTGTGTGTATATGTGTTCAATCGTTTCGAAATGTAAAATGAAATTGTGGCTGGATGCAGCGGGTAACGTAACGTAACGGTAACTGCCAGTGCCATCGAAACTGCGCACAAATGTATGCTGCACAACACACAGCCACATAAATAACGATGCAACAAGCTCGCCATCATCATCCTCATCGGCGTAACTTGGCTGCTTGCGTGTTCGTGTGCGTGATAACATGTTGCTCGCCTGGCCTTTGTCGCTGGCCTAATCAGGCAATTAAATGGCCATAAAGTAAAACGCAACACAGCTGAACAGCCGCTTACCGTGATTCGCAGCAACGAAAACACGAAAACAGAACCGAATAGCAACTGCTGTGCTCACACTGCCTGGCTTTCTGCTGTTTCTTCTTTTTTCTATTTTTTTTTGCTCTAACCCACGCTTTCGCCTTGTTTTCCTTTGCGCATTATTGGCCTTCAGTCAGCAAAGGCAAACAACAACATGGTCAGTGTCATTATCAAATCACACACAGACACAGCGCACAGACACACACATGTGCAGTGCAGGAGATTCGTTGGCCGGGGGACTGCTGTGGTTGGGGAGTGCTCAAGGCTGTCCCTGTGAGCGCGTGCTAGTGTGAGTGAGTGAGTGACTCGTGGACTCTCTAACGTCACTTACACTCGCAAAAAAACTAAATAATTTAATTTAAAGCTCAGTTTTTGCTTTGATTTCTTTGGGATCCTTTTTAGGATTTTAAATACTTAAGAGATCCATTGAAACAGTGACACTAATTTTAAAATGTTCTGCTTGAAAAAGTTATCTCCTTATTATATTATTATAGATTTCCGTTTGAAATTCACAAGACTGTCAGTGTTAATTAGAGAATGTTTAAATATTTAAATATTGAGACAAGCAATGAATTACATATTGCTTGTACATAATAATTATTATAGAAACAATATACTTTTATACTTTAATAAAGGAATACATTCTTCAAATAGGATTTGCATCATCAGTTAAGGACTTTAATGTTCATTTTAATATCACAAAAATAAATACCTAATTAGATATTTACAATCCCAAGCTATTCCTAAATGACAATATCCTTGTATTTGAGATCATTAAATATAAAGTTGTAATTAATTAGTTTGACAAGAATATTTAAGCTGCTTACTAAGTTTTCGACTATTCCGGTTGATATTCGATTTATGGTTCAATTCAGGCATTCACTCTTTTTGTTTTTGCGAGTGCACATGTAGGGCATGTGGAACGTGGGCAAGTGGTTCTCCCACTCGCCGTCTACGCAGGTTGTTCTGCTTGAAAACTTGTGTGAGTGTGAGCGTTTGTGTGGATGCAGATGTTATGTGCAACATCCTCGGCCAGCTGAATTGTGTGCTGGCTGGCAGCGGCTTGTTGCACTTTTAGTCGGCTTGGATGACTTAGCCAGACCAGACGTGGGCCTTTCTCTTGTTTCTGAAAAAACACACAGTATGCTCCAGCGGTGCTCCAGTGCTTTAGTGGCTTTGCGGCAGTAAAATACAACCAGTGCGGTGGTAAACCAGTGACAAGAATAGCGAAAAACACTATAAAACACAACATTCCAACATTCCGAGCATGTCGCACAATCGAGAGAATCTGCGGCTGAGCCTGTTGGATCTGCAGGCCACCCTGACGGCGCCCTCCCAAACCGTTGCCGCCGCCCTGCTCCCCCAAGCCCAAGCTCAGACTACTGCCCAGTCCCAGATCCCAGCCCACTCGCAACAATTGCCGAGTGGCAGCAGCAACACTAGCAACAGCAGCAACACCCACTCCCAGTCCCAGTCGCTATCCCAGACCCTGTCCCACTCTCACAGCAACAGCAGCAGCAATCTCAGCACTGGCAGTAATAGCCACGGGATCGGAGTCGGACACGGACACGGACTGGGCGGCAGCAGTGTCTCGCAGGCGGTGTCCATGGCCACCACAACGGTGGCGCGGCTGAGCAAGGCGGGATTCGGGGCGGCTGCCGGTTCAGGTGGCGGGGCAGGGAGTGGCTATCAGAACGACAAGTGCGACAGGCTGAAGAAAATGACTTCGATTACCTGCTCCGACTCGGAGGACGACTCCGAGCGGCGGGCACAGTTCGAGATGAGTAGTAAATGGAATCTGGGCGGCTATGAAGGCGTAAGTCTGGTCGCAATTAACCCTATATCATCTACATTACAATGGAAACCGATATGTAATAATGTTCCTTGACCAAATTTTATTATCCTTTTAGGATACACGTACCTATGTGGTCCAGGAGATCTATCGTAACGAGCAGTCCTACGTGGAGTCCTTGCAGACGGTGGTTGTCAAGTATTTAAAAGTGCTCAAGGCCCCGGAACACGCAGGAATGATTGATACCCGCACTGTGGACGAGATCTTTTTCATGGTGCCCGACATCCTAGAGATACACGAAAAGTTTTTGGGCGACCTAAAGCAGCGCCTGGATGACTGGGATGTTCAGCAGAAAGTGGGCGATGCCTTCATGGAAACGGTAAAGTATTTCGTTTCTAATCAATAAAAGCTTTAAAGATTCTTTTACTATTTCATTTTCGTGTACTTCAGTTCTCTAAGCTCGAAGTCCTGGAGGTATACACATCCTTTGTGAACAACTGCAATCGAGCGAAGAATGCTATACGCTCCATGAAGCACCAGCGACCCTCGTTCTCCAAGTTTCTGGAGTCAACGGCCAGGGAGCACAAGGGCAAGCTGACCCTGGACAATCTGCTCATCAAACCCGTGCAAAAGTTCCCCAAGTAAGTTTTCTATATCAAAACAAAATATCCAGTTAAAAATAAACCATATCAATGCTCGTTTCCAGCTATGAACTGCTGTTCCAGCGATTGATCAAGCACACGGATCACGATCATCCGGATACGAAGCACTTGCAGGACGTGCTCAAGCTGGTCCACGACATTCTGGTCCACATTAATTGCAAGGAGCGCGAGATTATGGAGAATGGCCAGCGCGAGGCAACCCTTCGGGAACTGGAGGGCGTCATCGAGGGCATTACCGATCTGATAGCCCCCGAAAGGCAGTTCCTGCTCTTCGACTTGGTTTCAATGCCATCGGGTCAGGGGGCTCGCAAGGATCGCGGCTTCTTCCTATTCAATGACCTGCTCGTCCTCACGAGCATCAAGAAACGAAGCGGCACTATCCGCAAGCCCAACAGCAGCATCTGCCCGGGAACAGTGGCCACAACGCTGGACACCAACAAGTACAAGTTCCTCACCAAGATCTCGCTGGACTGCCTTGAGATTGTCAAGTGTGAGTAGCCAGTGGCGGTATCTTCTCCATGTTCTAGGTCTGTAAATAATGCTTTACTCTGTCCCGCAGCCAAGGACGAAAACATCAAGCGCATTGTCAGCGAAATCGAGACTCTGGCCGACGACTGTAATAAACTGCAGCAGATCACCGACATTGCTGTTTCCCTCAAGTACCCGCATCAGTATATGGAGGACGCCATACGCGAGCTCCACCGCGATGTCCAGCGACAGCTCTCAGAGCGCCAGACAAACGACACCCAGCTAAACATGCTCGAGCTGACAGTCAGTTCACCGTAAGTGAAGCAAAATCTTTACCCTAACGATTCAATTTCCCTTTATTATGGTTTGAAATGTCCTATTATTACAGGAATGGCAACCAAAAGCTGACCGTGGTCTTCAACAAAACAGAGAAGCGCACCCAGTGGGAGGAGGCCTTCAACGAGGCCAAGCAAAAGCTGGGTAAGTCGAGTCCCTGAAGGTACCAAATTAAATCCTTGTAATACCCTTTGTTTCCCTCCTTGCAGCTGCCACGCTAGAACGTCATCCCATCCCTGAGTTCCTTACCTCGATACCCATCCGCAAGACCCGTGCCGGCCTCCAGTTCACCTGTGCAGCAGCCACGTTAAGCGACAATCGGGATGTGTGGGTGTGCAATAGCGATGGCTACGTGGGCCAGGTGTGCATCATGTCGCTGCATCCGGAGCCGAATGTCACCAGTTGCAATGGCGTTTGCAATGCCCGCATTCTGTGCGTCGCCTCTGTGCCAGCGTACAGCTCGGCGGCCTCTTGTAGGAACAGCAGTGGGGAGCAGCCGCCCGGTCAGGAGGAGAAGGATAAGCGGAACACCCCGCAACCGCCGCAGCAGCAGCAGCAGAGCTACACGCAACAGTTGCGCGACTATCGGAAGAGCATCTCCCCGAGCTTCCAGAGTGCCTCAACGTCGGCGACGGCTACGCCTGAGAAAAAGAAGACCACGCCCACGCCCACACCTGTGGCTGGGGGAGATGCTGCAGATGGCGCAACCGCGACCGGCAGTGATACTCAGCTGGAACTGAACTTGAGCTCCAGCGAGGACGAGACGGAAGCGGCAGCAGCCACACTGAACGTGGGCGGCGGAAGCACTGGAGCGGGATCTGGTGCAACTCTGTCGGAACGTGTGCCTAGTCCTGCGCCCTCATATCACGGGCATCAGGTGGGATTATCACAGCTAAAACCATATGTCTTAACTAATGTGACTCATTTTGTTACAGGACTCGAATCCGGAGGAGGGCGAGAGCAATCAATCAACGATGTGGATAGGCACCGAAGACGGCTGCATCCATGTCTACAATAGCACTGACAATATTCGCATTAAGAAGAACCGCATCAAGATCGAGCACCATTCGGCCGTCTATTCCATTTTGTAAGAAAATCTGAAATATTTGAAAGCTGTAATTATTCCTTAATGCTGTTTGTTTAAGGTACCTGGACAATCGTGTGTTTGTGTCATTAGCAAATGGTGATATCTGTGTTTACCTGAGAGATGGTGGTAAGTATTTCCTGTTAAATATCAAAACATTTAATTAACACTTGCCTTCCTACGTAGCCACCTCCTGGAATACTTGCTCATCGCATTGCCTTTCCATTGGCACTGTAACCAGTCCGGTGACCAAGCTGCTGAATGTCAACGGCCGCCTTTGGTGCTCCATTCAGGGCATCATCAAGGTGCTGGACGTGGAGAGTTTGACGGTATGAAATTTTATTAAAGTAAAAGATTGTAATATTTGATTGTATTTTGAATTGGTTTTGCAGGTCATCAATCAGATTCAGATTTCATCGGACTCGAAGCCGATCACAAACATGACAGTCTCGAACAATCATGTGTGGATATCCATACAGAACTCTGCACACATCAAATGTTTCCATTCCAACAGGTGAGTTGTCCTTAGATTATCCTTTTACCCCCCTTAATTCCTATTTTTTTCCTCCGATGAACAGCCACCAGCTGGTTACCGAAGTTAATCTCGCCCCCGCCGTAAACAAGATGCTCTCCAACTGCGACGAGATCATCCGCCAGCACAAGGCCGCCTGTCTGCGCGTCACCTCGCTCCTTTGCTGCAAGGATCTCATCTGGATCGGCACTAGTGCGGGCGTCCTGCTCACCATCCCAGCCCAGGGTTATGAAAAGGGTGCCATTAACATTGTGCCCACTGGCATACCCCACGGCCACACGGGCCACGTGCGTTTCCTCACCTTCGTGGAGACCACTGGCCTGGAGGGAGCGGCGCCCGGTGCAGGTGGTCGGGATGGCGCCACCAGCGATGAGTACTCGAAGCAGGGGTAAGTTAATAGCACCTCCAGAGGATCAGAACCGAGTTGATTACCCCGTTTTGTTTACAGTTCCATCAAGCACTCCAAGTCCAAGTCGGAGACGAACAATACGCTGATCATATCCGGTGGCGATGGCTACGAGGACTTCCGCAACTCCGGAGCTAACTCGCTGAGCGAGATCGCTGGCCGCGAGGACAGCACCAACCATCTATTGATATGGCAAATTTGAAGCAGAAGGCGTAAAAACCGCTGGAGGCTCCTGCTCTCGCGCTGGAAGAATAACAACTGAGTTCACCAGTGCTTACGAGTGGAGAGCCCGACGGTTTTTATGGGCCGAACGGAAATCGACAATTGATAAGCGAGATCCCGAGGGATCGGCAGCAGCTGCTAAGCTGGAAATTAGTAGGATTAGCTAACAGGACTGACGGACTGAGGGACGAATAAACCCGGACGGATGTAAAGTTGAATTTCAACTGCTCGAAGATGGATGCATTATTTGACTCTCGTCCTCCGACTGGCCACTGAACCAGTGCCAAAATAAATAAAAGAAATATATGTACGACTCCTGCGCCAAATCGTTTTGGGAAGCACAGGCTGCTGGCCCCCTTCAATGTAAATACAGATCGCACCGAGCAGATTAAGATGCAGATACAGATACTGATACGAGAACGCTGAGGGAAGGAGATTCCACGATTCCACCAAGGCAAAGAGTACGATAGATATTTTTGTATTGCTTAGCAGGCAGACTAATTGTAAATCTAAATCCTAATCAAGTGTTAAGAGTTCGGTCTAAGTTCGTTTGAATTGAAAAATACAGGTCTAACATAATATAATGCATAAAGATATAATATATGTGTTGACTTACCTACGCCTAGTGAACGAGTTTATCCATCTAAGGTTCGATCCCTGCCCAAGAACCCGGAACCCAAGCGCATTAATCGAATTTATAATCTACAAAAACCACTCAACTCAAGGGTCATGTCACTTACGTTCGCATGTGGTAGGCGCGCGTGCCGAGGATAGGCTTGTAAAAATCGTAATTAATAAGCATCTCCCTATTTTTATTGTATACAATTAATTAATATACATACATATACATATACATATATATATATATATCGATAACTGATTAAATGGCGTTTATAAAGTTTATTATTGTAAAACCTATATTTCATGCAAGAGAATTGAATTTGAAAATTGCAAATTTTAACATACATACGAGTGATATTCAAGTTTTTGCTAAAGTTTTTTGGGCATGTACAAAACGTTAAACCTACACTTCGACTCACACACAAACACACACAACACCTTCTCAATACATACTTAAATATGCATATATATTTTTTCTAATTGAAATACTATTTGTAAGCTGTAAGTTGTGCGCACCTCAACCCAAGCGACTCAAGCGAACCGCCAATCGGCGGTCGCCGTCTCAAGCTCGATCATCTGTCTAAGGTAGCAAATTGTAATAATTTAAGTATGAATATTTCTATGTTATAGTCTGGTTGGTTATTAACATTAATCATTGTTCAGTGCAGTATTTCAAGTGTATGCTAGCCGTTGCTCTTCCTTCCTTCCACCTCCACCTCTCCCAACACTAACTGACATACAACACACCGAACCACCACCGAGAGCGGTTTCACCCGGTTATATCTGAGTGGCCAGCGCATCCTATAAAAATGTATTGCGGGCATTTTCTCATATTCAGTGAACATCTGACAATTGTTATCCTACCTCTGCGAATACCAAGGTGTTAAATATATATACTTATATATACAATATACTCGAGATGTTGCTCTCGCGCGCAAGCCAGGATCAGGAGTGGAAGCCGGAGCGGGAGCTGGAGCAGGAGCTGGCGCGAACGAGTAAAAACTCCCTAAAGAGCTGTAATAATAGAATCTAAAACAATAATTCCCCCCTTTGCCAAGCTGCATTGTAAGGTTCAATAATAAATTGTAAATGTGTTAAAGAAATAAATATATATACATAAATGGAGGCGTAAGCTCATTGTACTATTATTATTATTACAATATTAAATGGTATATTTAGACCAACTAAATGGGTATTGTTTTGGGAACTTTTAAGTTTTCTAAACCATATTTGTTTATATTTATGTAAAGTAAACACTGGGCCACAATAGAATTTATAATTCATCATTTAATTGCTCTGCGCGGCCATTTAGTTTGGATGCCTCGTGGACTCCGATGCGCGCATATTTAATTATCGCATTCATTTGTAAAAATTAATTATAAATGGATTTATGCTGTACACACGGGCATTTTAATCTGTGCTTTAGGCTGTGCCCCCGCGTGTCCGCTCCCTTTTAAATAATTTATTTTAATTATTGTTTGTCAAAACCGAGCGACGATTCCACTGCATGGTGCAATGGTATTGATTTCAATCCGATTTGGATTACGATAATCCTTGCCGGGACAGGCATTCATTGCGTCAGGATAAAGCCTTATGGCCCAAACCAAAACCAAAATTGTAACAGGAAAAAGTTGGACTATTGATTGCTTTGTTTACCTTTGCGGCAACTGCACACGCGGCAGCTTTTCTGGAGGGGATCAGGAGCGTAGCAGGAGGCCGGGAGCCGGGGGCGACGGCCGTAAGTAAAATAAAATCAAGCAAATTATGCGTAAAACTCAATTATTCGGGACTTTTAAAACAGCCAAACGAACAACAACAAAGGGGAAAACTTGTTCCGTAAGGCATTTACGTAAGTGCTGTTCGGCCATGGAACTCCATGTTGGAGGAGCAGGCAGGTATCCGGAGGCGTAGCTGGTCGGTCAGACGGAAGAGACGAGCCTTTATGTGTGCGTCCTCCTCCCTGCTCCACCTCGATACGCTTGGCCACATGTGTGCGGCAACATGCTGCGTAAATTACGCTGCCATAATACCCTTCCATATGGTCAACTGTTCCGGCTCGCCACATCCATTACTCGGGCATCCGCGGGGAAAAGTTTCGCCCAAGCAAAAGTTGCCAACTTTCGCTGAACTTTCAGTCAACTTAAGGACTTACCGACTTGCAAGAGTATCTGGACTTCTGCTCTCCTGGCTTGCCGAGAGAATCCCTTCCTCCACTCACCGCAGAAAGTCTGTCTGGGACGAAGGTCGTTGCTGGTCTTCGGTGTTTTAACTCCGCATAAGTTCTTAATAAATTTCATTATTGCATTTTAAACTTCGTGTGGCATTATTTATGGCTGCCAGCAGTCGACCGGATTTTCAGCCACCGACCAAGGGTCCACTCAAGTGCGAGGCTCAACAATTTCCCAATCAGGTTGCCATTGGCCCCATATTTAAATGGTAGTGCACCTTAAACCGGATAACACATCATATATATAGAGTGTATATATTTCAAACAATGCCAGCGGAAGGGCTTAACCTTGTTTGTTTATTCTCCCGGTCATTTAGCTGAGCTCCCGCTAATCCTTCAGTTTCACCTTGTTATTGCCATGGGATTACATTTCGCTCAACTCGGTTCTTGTTTAAGGCAATTCCAGAAATATAAAAACATAAGCGTATCAAAATGCTTTTCTGTTTCCTATTATACAGTATATATAAAACTTACTTAAACTTTCTTTGTCTGTGCGTCAATTCGACCATCCCTCTATCTGTTCATACCCTTGCAGGGTATTATAATCTTAGTCAGAAACTAGTAACACAGTGAAAAAACTAACATAAAAAAGCTGTCCGACTTGAATTTAATGGTTTCTTGGTTTAGTTTTGATATTATTAAACTTTGCTTTGTACAAAGTATTAACATATAACAATTGGGATAAATATCAATTTTAAGAATTGATCTTCTTAAAGGGTTTTATGAATTTAGACAGTGAAAGAGTCATTTCCGACCCTATAAGTCAAATTTATTCTAGATCAATATCGAAAGGCGAGTCTTTTATGCCAAGTTGGAAAGAAAAACCTTTTTTATCAATTTTTTCAAAAAAAGGGTTACATCGTTAAAGTTTTCTTAAATTTTAAAATTAGCTCAGAACTGTTTTTACGTTGAGTTTAATTCATTTTTGGCTTACTTATTATAGATTCAAAATTTGGTTTCCTTGAACCAGTTGCTAACTGAAGGGGTATACAAACTAAGGCACCCTTTCTTAATTGCTGCTAAATTTAAGTTAAATTGGATAATAATTAAACAATAAAATTGCTGATGATTTAAAGTGTTTAACCCAAGAGCCTTAAAATTAGAATCTAATAAGATTTAGCTTTGCTTTTAATTGAACGAATTAGCTGCTTTGGCTACCGGGTATCTCCAAGTTGAGCAGACTCACCTGAACCACTCTTAGTTATATTTTTATCGATCAAAATGTATGCGACAAATATTTTGTCATTGCTTTATTACTATTATTAT
>JAEIII010040226.1:0-43528 GCA_018905755.1 Drosophila ohnishii | reverse complement strand
TGTATCTATGTATGTATATATTTAAATATTTGATATTTGATTTTTATGTCTTGATTTTCAGATAGCTAAACGTATAGAAATATTAAAAGTCCATTTAGATACTAAATAATAAATCCAATAAGAAGAGACTAAATAGCATTTACTAAATAATTTGTTTGGAAATATTTATTATTTTTTATATATTAATTTTTGTTCTTAAATATACTTGTATATAAACTCTAAAAGTCAAGTATTTGTTATTAGCTGTTCCAAGTAGAGCTTATTTCCAAGGTCTTTAACTACAAAATATATATGTTTAGATATGTTTGCTATTTTTGTATCTGAAGACACTTTTTCACTTTGCAAATCTCCGATGTCTCTCGAAATCCTACATATCAGCAATATGTCTGATATAGCGGCCGATATTTGCTTTGTTGTTAGCATCGGATCGCATGTGATTGAATGGTTTGCCGCGGCGAGAGTGAGTGTGAGTAGTGTGTGTTGGGTCTGCCCTCGCCTGTCTCGTGCACTAAATATTTAAAATAGCTGCATCTTGAGAGGATTTTTCCGCTGCCGCGGAGACTGCGGCAACCCAATTGCTTCCGGTTCAAATCGATTACACAAAAGCGCTGCCTTTGTTGCTCCCCGTGCTCAGGTTGTCTGCTCGTACTTTTCTTTTATTTTCCCCGGGCTGCGCCAGCTTTCCCCGAGGATTGTTGGCGAGCAGTATCTAACAGCGCTTCAAGTATCTAAAGCGGCACATCGATTAGTGCATTTGCCTGCCTGAGTTATGTTTCGGTATCTTTTTCATTTCTTGTTTTTCCACGGAAAATTAATTGTTTTGTAAACACGAGAGTCAATCGGGGCGGGGACGGAGCAGCTCCATCTCGGGGTCTGAGGAGAACCAGATCAGCGACAAATGCACCTTCTTGTTTGCATTACTTCGAGATACTTATTCATCTATAAGCCAGTTGTCGGCGAATGCCACCGCACATCAATCTCTAGCTAAGCATTCCATAATACACAGATGTACGTAGGGAAAACAAGTATATATATTCTCGTTCCATCTTGTGACAAGTGTCAACAAGACAATGAGCGTCAGACACTAAACAGGGAAAATAAATCGAAATATAGCCGTTCTTGAACTAGAATTTCATTGTTACTCTCGCACAGATATATGCATGTATATCTGTTTATACTTGTTAAATTCTATTCGCTTTCTGTTTGGCATTGAAATATTTTTCATGCTAAGCAGGACGGGGGTGTTACCTCTGATGGTTGCAACACAACATTGTCTGTTATTCTTGGGCCTTATTCATTTTATTGCCCAAACTGCAGTAACCACAAGCCATGAATAAATTGCACATGTAAGTGAAGAGTCTGGGAATTCGTGGTCTACCACATCTTATTTTTACCCCTGCTAACCGCGAGGAGAATGAGATATGGCGTTACTAAATTGTCTTTTTCGGTAATGGATTCTGGTAACAAATATGGGGAATTGGCGCTGCTTCTGAAAAGCAAGTAAATAAATCTTTAAAACTGACATAGTGGCTCTTTATGTGTTCAAATAAGAAAACAATAAACTAATAAATATAATTAAAACCCGAAACCTTCACTTTCAAATGCTTAAACTGGTTAACAAACTTGATATTTTTCACGCAGTGTTTTAAATAATATAAAAATATAAGCATTATGCTAACGTCATCGCGTATTAATTTTATGATACTAATAAAATTTTTATTCACCTCTTATAATAAATTAGTTTCACATTTTTGTTTGTTTCCTTTTTTTGCGTGAATCATTTGCATATTAGCAATGGCAACAGCGAGAACTGGAAGTCTAATCACATTTACATATGTCCAATAGTTCAGCGTGTAATAAATGCTTTCCCCTTTGTTGCTCTTTTTTTTTGGAGTAGCCAAGCGTCTGACATGAACTAATTAAGTTGCGCAGCCCGGCTTAGATTTATCGCTGTCCCAGGCGCTCCGATCCGGCAGATACTTTCCAAATGCCCAGGCCCATCTGTCAGCGGAGCCATTAAAACAGCGGCTAGCGCAAATGTCAAACGCATTTGAAACGCATAAATTTGGCGTTGCTCGAAAACCAAAACAAAGCGAGGCAAAACAAAACCAAGCGGCGAAATTTGCTAATAAGTCTGTTGAGCGACTGCCATTTCAGTTCAATGACTAGGCCTAGGCTTCGGTTTCAGTGGAGACCCGCAGCTGGTGGAGACCCTCATTTAAATACCTGGCTTGGTTATTTTGCTCGACGGCTTTGCTGACTACTTGTTGTCAAGCTGCAAAGATAATATCAAACGAGATGATCTTTAAAGCGCACTGTGGGCGGGAATTAGGTATTTTTTTCCCTCTAGTAGATCTAGAAATTTTTTTACATGAATGATCTTGCTTGCAATGCGTCGCTGAATTTTAACTTGGGAATTTTAATAGAACTCATTGCGGTTTACTTTTTAATTCTGAATACTTACAGTGAGAGAGTTACGATCAATAATCACAGTAACATGTAACATGTAATTCCCCTGCTCGCAGGTAATGATATTTCGTAGCTGCGCTCTTTTCATTCACTTTTTCTCATTTACACCCATTGTACAGCATTCAAGATCATTTTATTATAAAATGTATTCATTCGCCGACCAAAGCTGCCGCCACACGACTCGGGCCATTCATTAATATACTTTTTCTTTGGAACGAATTTGTTTGCTGTTTTTGTGATTTGGGCATTAATTTGATTAGGCGATTGCCACCGAAGTTCGCCACTCAAATTTGGGTTAAGTGAATATCAAGTTTTATAACGGATCCGAACTCACTCGAGTGACAAGTGCTAAGTGAGCCGAAAAAGAGTTCTTTGGGCTTTGGGTCACAGGTGATTATAGTCGGAGTACGGGTTCAGTGACTGTTGGACTTTCGCTTTCGGGAAGCCCAATCTTCGTTTTGCGAGGGGCGTAATTTGGCAGAGCAATCACCGTAATCAGGTTTTCACTCTGATTAAATATTACCTTCGATTATACACTTCCTTACTAAGTATGGGCCTGATGGGCGACGCCAAGTGGGAACCACACAAAAGATTTCATTATGTTTTATGCTCCTCATAATTTGTTGAATTTAGTAGGCTTATGAGTGACAGATGGACCGAGTCGTAAAAGAAGATAAATTTGTTCTTGTCCACATCGCCCATAGGTGTGATTTTTATAATCCATCTACATATTCAGGTATTGGGTGTGCAGGGCTATTTTACAGCTTCGGCATGTGTAAAGACACGCTTCCCTTTTCGGAAGTTTTTTTTTAATTTTTTGGCGCTGAAACTGGCTGTTGCCCTTCCACAATTTTACACAAGTTCTTTAACTGAAGAGCAAAGAAATAAACAACAAAACTCTGAGGCCGATTTAGCGGCGGAGCTTGGCACACATTTTGCCTGCTGTGGCACATATAACACATATTTTTTATACATTCTTGTATCTGGGTGAAAGGCATTAAAATCGCACAAACTTGGAATATATATTTTTCGATATAACTTTGCCGATTTTTATTTCACACCAATCATATTGAGTTTCACTGATTCACCGCGATTCGTGAGGGATTTGGCTTTGTTTTTATAACTTTGCCCGCATGCAAATGCCATATTTTACGATCGGGAATGCTCGTAACTGCTTAGGGACCTGGAGTATTAGTGTTTCGAAACGTATCATATCTTAATCTCAAAGTCAACGCCTGGTTTGGATTGCGTAACTGCGAGGGCAGTCCGCCAGAAGGACGCAAAAGCAATTAACATTTTGATGGGACAGGGAAGTCGTGTGTTATGAGGAGTGTCTGTGTTTGTCGCCAATTGGATTTGTTTTTGTTTGTTTGTGTTTTTTTTGTTGGCCATTTTTTTTTGTTTATGGTAATTAAAACGGGGTGCACTTAAATGTTGCATAAAAAATGCCTCTGTCGCTGCGTAGGCTTGCTGAACACGTGCCAAAAAATCAGGAGTCGAGTCTAAGTGCAGCGGCAACGTCACTCAGCCGCCCCGTTGCCCTGGGCGCCTGCTGAAGATTCGGATACGAGTACAGATAGAGAGATACTCTGCCGCCTGCCGCCGCAGTTAGTGCGTGATTATTTTCAAATTCGACACAGTTTTCTGCGCGAATTGTTTTTGTTGCCCATTTTATTTTTAAACAATTTCTCCTCGCCGCACTCATGCTCCCTTACGACTTGGCCTGTGCGGTTGGGAAAGTCATTTTCGGTGTTTTTCTTTGCGTAACTGCTCCCTTTGGGCAGTTTTTATGTAACTTCCCTCCGATCACTTGTCGCCCCAATGATACGATTGTACCTCTGGTATCTTAGCCGCAAACTGGGCCACTTGTCGTCGCGTTGTGTTTTTTATATAGCCGAACAATAATTAAAATGTCAAAAATTGCGTTGAAAGCGCTTAGCTGAAGAATTTATGTATGACTTTGCTTAATCCAAATTCGAGGTGCAAATGTTCGCAGTGGAATTTTCAAAGCCAATTCCCTAGTGCCATAAATTTTGGTCTAGAAAACTTTAACTAACTAATTTTCGAGAACGGAGGAAAGCCAGTGTATTTCCTATTTTAACGATAAGCTACCCAAATGTAATACCCCGCCAATTTGCAATCAATTAAACGTTCACAAATCTTCTTTTTGTTGCAGCTCGTCACCTCCAACTATGTTGACCACCCCAACTTAGGCCCACGAACCGAGCTGAGAGATTGCGCCATTCAAAGATCCCCGGCTGTATCAAGGGAAGATCTGACATGACAAGACAGTCATTCGCGTTGATAAGATGCATTATCAGCGGGGAAGACGAAGATGAAGATCCGCAACAGCAATTGAAGAGTGTTGAACAAGTCTACGATATGATAACCTAATTTCCTGCCGGGCAAGAGGCGAAAAGCGATTTTTGTAAAAGTTAAAACGGGCGAGAGAGAGACTCTTCTTCTTTGCGTTGAGCAGCAAAGTCAGTGAAACCGAGTAGCGAACGAAACGAACGAAAGTAACAAGATTTCTCAAACGGGGCGTTCATATGTTTCAACGACATCCGAGGGCGTGGCGCACGCCCAATAAACTGGCAAACAAACAATAAAGAACCGAGACAGCGACTTACGCGCAATCCCAGGCACTCGCAGTCGGGGCGAAGTACTGCGGCTCGCGGCTCGAAATCTGTGGTGATCTTTGATGCGAAGAAACCTGCGTCTGGACTGGAGGGCCCTGGCCCTGCTGGGCGCCCTCCTCTCGCTCATCATCGCCTGGCCGGGCCTGGTCTTTGCGATGCCCGCGATGGAGACCCTACCAGCTGCAACGGCATCCGCGCCAGCATCCGCATCCCTTTTCCCATCCAGCAGCACAAACAATAGCAGTCGACCTAGTAATAGTTATATACAAAGTGATCATAGTCGTAGTAGTTTAGTGGCGAGCGTAGTCGTGAGTGAACGTAATGTAAATCAATCCACAAATCAAAGTATTAACGCTGAATTTAATCAGAGCTTAAGCACACAATTAACTGCCATAGCAACCACAGCAAGCCCACCTCCCCACTCGTCATCCCCCAGCTGGGAGGGCGAGAGCTCCTCCGAGCAGCCGGAGGAGGAGCCCCTGGGCTTTGTCATCTCGGCGGTGCCGAGTCAGCATCTGGCGGTCCTGTCGCGCACCGAGCGCAGCATTCGGCACCAGCAGCAGCAGAAGAAGCACCCGCACCAGCACCAGCACCAGCACCAGCAGCAGCAGCAGCCACATCCTCATCACCAGCAAGAGTCGCCGACTGGCAATAATTTCATTGGTTCGAAATCGAAAAGACTGAGCAACCCTAGAAGTAATCTAAGCATAAATAGCAGTAGCAGTAACACTCCCATCAGCAACCTGGACCGCAACGAGCGCTCCACCGTGCCCCAGTCGCATTTGGACTGGTCATCCCGCAAGATCCGGCTGTACATCAAGAATCACATGCTGCAGGTGATGCGGGATGGAACCGTCATTGGGATTCAGGACGAGAACAGTGAATTTAGTAAGTAATTTAGTAGTAATCTTTTATATATTTGAAATTGTATTTATCAAACGGTAGTGGAAAGCATGGGCTGATATTTTCTTTTTACTTTTAGTGTTGAATCATAATGTATCATATCATATAGCATATCAATCAGAACCTCAAACTGTATAATTTCTATTTAAACACATAGTCAGAAAAGATTAACAAGTTAGGATATTGACCTATAATTCCCAAATGACTTTTTTATGGATTCGTATTTCTGGGGCCACCTCCCTCCCCCTATGAACTTCAAAGTGGATGCCACCCATCTGTCCACCCCTCGTTACTCACTTATTTTTCGGTTTATTTTGAATATATGTTTTATGTTCAATATTTGCTTTTTTTTTCTTGTGTGCCACCCATTCCACTTTGACTGCATAAACAACCAAATAAACTAATGCCTATGTCCGTATGAAATATTTAGAATATCAGAAATAATACACGCCCCCACACCATCTTAGGGATATACATACCTACATATATCCCACAGCGTCTGGATGTATGTATGTATGGATCTACCTATAGGAGGGGAAGCGCGCCCACAAGTTGAAAGTTCTCATAAAACGCCGAGAAACTGCGTAACACGCACTGAGACCTGCCAAAGAAATCGGCGGAGGAAAAGATTATTTCTCTTTTTTTTGTACCCTAGCTCGGCTGTTTATGTTGGGCATCATTAAGTTAGACACTTGATTTGGCAATGCTGCGGCATTGCGGGCATTGTATTATTTGGCATATAAATTCTTTAGTGGGCTAAGGGCATAAATCTTGCCTTAATTAACCGCTCGCTGGCCGCGATTAGCCGGGCTGGGCTCCCTCCCGGGGGATGAGTCAGGTCAGTCTGATGATCAAGCAGAAGATCATCATCATCTGCCAGGCATTTGCATAACTCTTGCCCCGTTTTGGGGCAGCCAGCCAGCCGGCCGAATTAATTTACAGCTTCATTTTCATTGACTTCCCTGGCCAGGCCAACAGCACTGATAATGTTAAACTTGTTGCACGTACGGCGCCGCAGTCCGGTTTTTGCGCCATTGAGACATCATGAGCTTCTGATGCCGCATAGATAGCGATATCGGGGATTTTGTTTTGGCCAGGTACAAATTTTTTAATTCCCCGACAGTCCTCGAGCCGCGTACTCGCGGCTACACGGTGGCTGCCTCAGGTGTTAATTTGATTTTTGACTCGATCGAACGGCCCGATTATTCGAGTGGAGTGCGATAAGATTGAAATTGCCGTATTAAAGAGAGCTTTTTATAGGACCGCTCTGATGGAGTGCTCGCCCGACTCGAGAAAGATTTTTATGGTCACGCAACTAGCGGAAAATATCGGGAGGTTTTCCTCCCCTCTCCCTAGTGTGTCCCATTGTGGCTTTTTTTTGGTACGGGTATGGGCACGGGGACTCTCACCCTCAAACCAAAGACTTTCACAAGGTAAATCAGTGGCAAGCAATTTGTGTTTATTAGTGCCTCAGTGAGGGTTTTATGGACTGTAAATTGTACAAAGTGCACCAAAAATCACGCTCACGGAACAATCTCTGGACACTTCTGCTAAATTTCTATTGTGGTGGTAAAGTCATAATCAAATAAACTTGTTTCACACTTGATAGCTTGGAGAATAATCCGAAAATGTCGTTGGAAAGATATTCTTTGCAGTCATATAAATGTTTTTTTTGTCTTAAATTCATTCTTAACTGGTAACCAATAAATGGAGATTGAGTCACCTAAACTCAAATTCACAACCTATAGTAACCCTAAAGTGTACTTCAACAGTTTATGTACTTTATGACTTAAATACCGCTCAGTTATTGAAATAAATATTATATTTAGCCAAGTCCAAACGGTCTCATAAGCCACTGGAAAAACGCGTATAAATCGCCAACACATCGCGAAGCCAAAAAAACCCAAAATAAAAACGTCAGCTGAGACTAATGCTTTGAAATAAAGCTGTCCAAACAAAATGAAAATTGCCAAATTTCTTGAGTTTTCCACTCCGTCAGCTCGCATCTGCGGGGCTCATCACCGGCCAAACCAGTTGACCTCCAAAAGTCAGGTGAAGCGCAACGCCAGTTGCAACGGCGGCAACAAATTGCTCCAGCGACTAACGGTGTCGTCGGAGTGGCAAGGAGTTGGAGCCCAGACCCAGACCTGCACCTGAACCCTAGCCCGATCCCTATCCGGGAGGAAAACCCTCACAGGGGGCGTGCATATATTTCGAGTTGATATATGGAGAGTACTTCGCCCGGCGGCCTCTCGGCAATTATGCGACTGATTTAGTGCGTGGACCGAGGTGTGAAGTTGAGTGAAGCTCCAAGTCGGACCGGGTCCCAAGCTGGACGGCTGAGACGCTAAGAGCTTCCGACAGCATCTTTTGATAACTTAATTTACGGCCCGTCTTTCGCGCCGATGAAGTTGATGAAGTTGCTCCGACAGTTTGGCCAACATTGCATCGATCCGACTGCTGTTACTTTCACTGTCACTCGCCTCTTGACTCCAGAGTCCAGACTCCAGCGTGCTAATTGTCTTTTTAAATACCTGGGGGCCCTCTACGGTTTTTTAGTTTGTTTACAGGCTGTGGCACAATAAAAGCCCAACCTGTTCTGGGTTTGTTAAATATTTAATGTTTGTATCAACAAAAGTCGTCTTTGTTGCCATCGATTTGGGAAAGTGATCTTCTTTAGATCGAGGCTAGACTGTGACGCCATTCCCCCTTTCCAAGAGCTGTTCCCTCGCTTTATAGGTTTGTAAATTTAGATAATTGCATCAACCTTAATCCCCCCGAGATTTTGATAAATACTATTACATATAGACGAGGCAGCAATCAGACTTGAAAAGAATAAAGGAAATTTCGACATCGCTAATTCCCAGGCATGCCTATTATATCACTTTCCGCACATAATACGATAAATTAATTTTACACAAACATTTTTCCGCTGGCTACGTCACGGATGCTGAAAGATCTACTGGGTGATCTCTGCTTTTGCTGGCTAGACGGCGGCACACAACGAATTTATTGTTCGATCTTTCAGCTTGGACAAAAGTTTTAGGAGTTTAGTAGAATTCTAAACACTCTTTTGAAAGCTTAGCATAAGAGAAAATGTATACATATATAATTTTGAAGAATTAAATATCAAAGTTTACGTTGCATTTTGTAGTTTACAGAAAGGCAACTTTTGAAAATCGAAATATAAAAGTTTAACTTAAACATAATATCAAAATATATACAAATATATTCCTGAATTCAACAGATATACATGTTAGAAATAAAGGAAATTAAAGTTGGAAGCAGCAGGCTGTCCCATCTGATGACTTTATTAATACTTTGGGAAATGGTATTTTCGGGGTGGACATATCTGCGTGTAAGCGAGTGGGTGGCGATGGGAAGACAACACCTGACAGCCTATTGTGAGCGTCGTGGCTCATCATCCGTCGGTGGTGCCGGTAGTGCTGGCTGATTTATGCGCCGGGCAACATCGAGGGGACTTGGAAATACCGCGAAAGTGTTTTGTTTTAGATAAGATTATGTTCCGCAGCATCCGGGGGCATCGAGGGGGGATGGCCAACCCAACTGGCGAGCGGACGACGCAATATGTCAAATGGATTTGGCCGCAAGTCGGCGTGGGTTAGGTGCTGCTGGCTCTGCACATGTTTTTCCGGCAGCCGCTCGACTTTTCCTCATCTCGCTGACTTCTTTATTTTTAGCCAGGTGGCAATGAACTGGTGGTCGCCTTTCTCCGCTTTCTGGCATCCCGCCTCCACTGGTCGGTTACATAAAAAGGTCTAGGTCTAGTTGGTCAGAAATTTCTTTTCGTCCCATGGCTAACTACCTGGCCACGCCTCCCATGTCGCTCTGCCCCTCCCCAGGCCGTTGACAACGCAATGTTAAATTATGCGTAAATTCATAAAACCAAAAATATTTTGTAAACGGCCCCCGAAGTCGGCGATGTCGATGTTGTCGATGGTTTATGAAGCTGGCCCCGCAATATAAATTACAATGATTAATGACATTTTGCACGCAGTTCTCGACGGTTGTTGCTGCCTCCGTGGTTATTGGCGTTGTCTTACAATCATTTTTACACGGGCAATTCATTTTCACTCGGGCCGAGATTCAGGTCCAACCAGCAGAAACACAAGCGGTGCCCGGTGGCACAGAAACCACTGGAGACAATGCAGCAATATCTGTTTTTTGGCAATGAATAAAAAGTGAAGGTTGCACGAGAAAATGGGGCGTATGAGTAATATGGAAATGCACAGTGATTATTAATTTATTTGTATTATTAATAGCATTTATATTTGATAATGAAATTGTTTACAAAAAGGAACACTCCTAGATTTATCCATTAGCCCACAAAATATGAGTATTACTCCAAAGTGAAATTAAAAAAATGACATATACTTCCGAGTAATAAAATGCTAGGATTTGGACCCATAATCTCTTGAAATTCAGGTTACACCGACACATTGCCACAAATCACTCAAACTAAAGCTAACACTTTTTATACACACTCAGACAGCAGTATAAAGACACTTTACACACTTCATTTACTGCATTTTTTGAGAGTTTTCTTTGCTTTTCGGTTCGGTTTGGTTTCGATTCGTTTCACTTGCGGTTCGCATAGCGAAGCGATAATTTCCCAGATACGTACTCTCCTCTATATAGACATCTCCATACCGACACGTTCATGGTCATTTGAGTCGTAAATCTGGAGACCCAGACACGCGTTCGCGGAGTACAAAAAATTTGGGTTAGCAAGAAATCGGATGGGTATATACAGAAAGCGGTCAACTTCAGAGAGCCGAGGGGCCACAACAAGTGGCAAACAGTCAAAACATGGCCACCTACAAGTTGCAAATAAAAACTGGAAAGGCCCAAGCCGAAACCGAAACTGGATCAATTTATTAATGCACTTTGCGTTGGCGATGCAAATGCGCTTTTTACACGATTTTCTTCGGTAACTCGAAGCCTTTTTAGCCAACCGGATTTCGTGCAAATGCTGTGATTAATTCGAACCGAAATTGCTCAGCGATAGCGCAGATAATTCGACTCATTGCCCAACACCTAAAGTTGGTGTATTTCATGAGAAAATTCCTCAAGGCACCCGGCTCCAGCAATCATAAATATCATATCGGAAAGCTCCAAGTGCGTTATCTCCGGAATTGCCCCATATAAACCTAGGCCCTAAGTGTGTCACCTACTCCGGTCTAAGTAGGTCTCTAGTAGTGCCCCCGGGGGATTATAAATTAATTGCACTGTAATTGCCAATTGCCGGTGCTATCGTAAATCTTGGGCTAGACTCAAAGGAAAGCGAAGTTGATAAGAGAGTCCAGAGTTCCAAGAATTGATCGGGTAAACTTCGGTTACACCTTCTACATGTACCGCTGGCACTTCCCAAATTTCTTCAGAGATGTGATGGGAAAGCTTTTGTTTACTCAAGCCAAACATTTAGGAAGTCGAGAAAAGCGAAAGTTCTCTATTCCTCGATGGGTGCTGAATGATTATGATTGAAGGTGAAATTGATGGATGTTCAGCAGGGAAAACTATAGTTTCTTGATACTTAATGGCTTGAAAATGTATAGAACATCTTTTAAAATTAAAAATAAACTTACAAGTATTTTCCTTGCCTGTAGAATTGTTGTTACTACCTATGAATACAATTTTGGTAGCTTATTCCATTAATAAACGATTCATTTACAGTCAGTAAACACACTGAAAAGACCCATTTCCCCACTCGCTAATAGCTGGAGAAAAAGTCTTGACTAGCTTGTCGGTGGAAATTATTTGTGCGCAAGCTGAAAACAATTTATTAGCGACAATTTGCCGACTTGTAAATGACATATTAATGATCGTTTCACGGCACCAGATCCAGCAGCGTAGTGCCATTACCATTGGCAACCACCAAACACGCGCACAAAATAACAAATTTTGGATTTACAAGAGGCGAATATATGCACGTTATGAATCCGGTTTGAACGAAAGCCGACTCTCCTTGGGCTCAGATTGGATTGGATCGCTCGGACCGCATGGACCTCCTCCTCCTCAAATATGTTCGCACTTAATAGCTTAAGTTTACAGAGGCAATCGACAAATTGCCGCACTAATCTACCCGGCGATCGGCCGATTTTCGGGGCGCTGGAAACATTTTTGCATGCCAAGAGCGTACGTGCGACCGCCTCCATCTGCCCCCTTCCCGAGGCTCTTAATATGCGCGACTATGGTCGGCCATAAAAAAGTATAAGGGGGCTGCTCTGGGGGAGAGGGGGCCACGAGACCCGCGTGCCTGGGATCCCGCTCTATATTAGCTATTTTAGCTACTGGAAGCGGGTTAAGTGCGTGTGCAATTTGCGTAGATAAAACGCGTCTCCGACTCGCCGACCGGCGGGCGGGATGGTATGGGATGTGGGGTTCTCTCGACGGTGACTCGAAAAAATTTAACTCGAAAATGACTTCCGCTGGAAAAGTGAAAAGCGAAATGCGACTAATGGCGGGCGCGTATCTTGCAGAAACAGATACAGATACGCCTCGTGCTCGCCGCAGATACATTTCGTGATCACGGCTCCGCCTTGCAAGTAGGAAGTGAACCCAATTGAGGTGATGACACACACAGCGAGTCCCAGAGTGCGTGCTGATGTTGTGCAGTGTATACAAAATTCTAATGACCATGCTCGCTGGATTTTCAGGGGATCGGGGTAAGGCAAGGGGTGGCGTGTGTCTAGGAGAGGATCTAAACCTAGGCATGGGATTGCACTCTGAAAAATACTAAACTTAAATCGGGGTTTCACAGAAATCTTGACTTTTGCATACATTTCATTCTCAGATATATCTGCCACTCAGATACTTTCATTTTTTATCTGTTTCTATGCAAGGTAATGACTAATGGCTTCGGGGTAAAGTTATCTAAATACAAATTTCCAGGGAATTGGATGGCTTTATCTTCTAATCCCGAGTGGAATGATTTTATTATTAAGTTTATTGTTTTAGAGATAATTTCAGGCCTCCAGGAATCTCACTTACTTATTTTGGAAAGATGACTAAGTTAGACTATGAAGTTTATACTTCATTATTATGACCAAGAAAAGTAATTAAATCTTCCAACTTAGTTGTAAAATTCTAATTAAAATCATAATCTAAACCTTACTTGAAATAGGCTTTTCTTTAATCGAAATCCTTTTAAATATTATAGTTGCCTTTAGCGCTCTGACTCTTTTTCCCAGTGTGGGCAAGGGCCTGGGCCATTGACTCGAAGCCTGTTCTCTGTGTGTATACTCGCTTTATTTAAACTAATTGACGCCAGCGGCGGCATGGGTGCAAGGTGTGCGGGTTCCCCACGGCATCTACCACCCCGACGACCCCGCCTGGTGCCCATTGCCGCGCCAGCCATGTGTGTGCGAAGGTGCAATTGGAAAAGTGTCAATTGTTTGGGCTGGCCAGAAGAGAGGGCATCGTCACTGCTTCGCCAGGCAATTGATGGGCGTCAAAAGTGAACAATGAGTTTCAATTAGTATCTATGACCGCCTGCCGGATTATCCAGGGCAATGAGGAAGTCTGTCTGGTTGAATGGGCAGCTGATTGGGCTCTTCCAGATCTGCCAGATCTCCCCGCCGAGTCTCCCTAGAACGGAATGACATAACGTGCTCCGAATGGGGTTGGGCGGCATTTCTCTGGAAAGTGCTTCCGCATCGGTGGAAATTCTTGCGCATTTCATTCACTTTCTGGTTCACATTACCATTAGCCCATTCACAGGCCGAGGAGTATTAATTATCCCATTTGATTGCCCGCTGATCACCGCCGGATCGATGGGCTTTATGAGCCCACTTTCGTGGAAGATCAAACACTTGGCTTGCCCACGGAAAGCGGAAAAAGGCTTCCGTGGCAGGTCAATTTTATGAGCGCCACTAAAAGTGCTAGGCGAAGTTTTAAGAGCTCTCCCTCCGGCCCGGATCGCTGCAATCTGTTTGTTTTCAATGGTATTTGGCCCATAGAAGCGCACCGCCCGGCCGGCTGGCTGGCCTCTTAACGAGCTCGCTAATTTGCCAAACAGCCATCGGAGGAGGACCGCGATCGCCATGGTATTCCGCATTATTTGCTGCGGGCCACTCGAGGCGGAAGATCTGCGATCATGGATGAATGACTTCTTCGGACAGGAGATAGCGGATTGCTCGCTTTTATGGCCGGCTTTAATGACCCACAAAGGGCCCTCTTGCAGTTGCATAATGAGGCTGCATCCAGTGACCCACTAACTCCGGGCTCCTCTGGAGCTCTCAGCAAAAGGGAAAATGGAAGAAATGACCACCCACGTGGGCAGTGAACAGCGACAATAAATTTTAAACGTTCAATTTGCTGCTGGGCTCCCGGACAATTGAAAGTGCTCCACTGCCCCAGGGGCGAACGAACAACTTGTTAACTTGTTCAACAATTTTAATACCGGGCCCACGTCGGTCAGAATTTCTCAACGGGGCAGTGCAATTTTCGGGAAAGCGGTCCACGTTGAACAATTTTGAGGCGGGTTTAATTATTAAAAAAAGGAAATTGCTCGAAGTAAAACTAATACACCCAATGTTTATATGCTTACTGGCACAGTAATAGGTATTACATAGTCGGGACACCCGTTCTCTTCTCAGTCTCAGTTTGTTCTGCGGCCTTCTTACCTCATTTGGCAGCAGACTGATTGACCCATTTATATGCCGCATTTATGAATGATAATTCGGAGGCAGGAAAAGGCCAATTCCATTAGCATTGCACATTGTACAGTGTAAGTAATACGGGGAGCCGCTGCTGCTGGCCTTTGCCCGGGCCTCTCGCCCACCGGAATCGTGCCCGTCTAATTGACCACGATGCCCGACCGATATCGCATATCGGCCATAAAAATTGCTTAAGCCCGGTCAATAGGCAGTGCATTAAATTTATGGCCGTCGCCAGTCAGCCAACCAGATAGCGGCCTTTGTTGCATTTTATTTTGACAGATTGTTGACAAATGTCACCGGAGTTCGTATTGTGGGGTGCCTTGCTAATTACCATTGCAACGTCTCTGACAGTCCGTGACAGCCCGGCAGCCACACTCCTCCCACGCGCTCTTGCCGAGGCTCTGGTGGTGATCTATGGGGGTGTCGCGGACGCTGGACTTTTGCGGGCTGAATTGAATTGTTGCCGAGTGCCAAATTAGCAGTGTAGCCACTGATGCTAATAAATTTCTGGTTAGGCTGAGCATGAGCCAACTTAGGTGATCAGTCAATCGGTGGTTAAAATTGGGTGATCTTGCGGTGATGTAGAGGTGGGACTTGGGGAACGAGAATAACTTTTCAACAAGATGGATTGCAGACAGCCAGAAAGTGATATATTGTACTCTTTAAAATGTGATTATGTACACAAATAAAAATCTCTTATTTCTTCTACATATAAACTATAACTCCTAACGAATACTCAATGTAATGTAATGAACATTAGAACAAATGGAATTAGGGAAGCGATCTTAATCTATTATTAGATAAAGAACATTTTAAGAGTGTAAATCCCAACATGCTGAGAAAAAGAGTTCAACGATGGCAACTGTGGATTATTGCGTTAAGTGGCTGCACTGCGATACCCCCCAAATATATAGTGCAAATCCACTGCACTTAATCACCGGAGTGGGGAACCAACCTCCTCCGGGAGCAGCAGCATCCACGCTGCTTGACATTAGCACGAGCCACTGCGCCAGCCCGCATCCGAAACGGCTTTCATAATCATCTCTAGGCACTCGAAACACAATTTCATCCCCATATGCAGACATTGAGATATAGTATGTAGTCTTGCACTGAGGAAAAATATTGTAAAATAATGAAAAAATAGCTCAGAAGCTAAATAAAATAAATTTGTTATAATTTTTTATTAGTTCAATAAAAGTATACTTTTATCCAGTACCATATATCTTATTTTCCATAACTTTCTTGTGTGATTATCTGCCGTTCTTTTCATTTTTATCAGTGCATCTAAAGATCCCCGATTCGGTAGCTCGTGGGTGGCTCGTGGGGAGCAGCTGCGCTGTTGTAACACCAAAATCGATGTACCTACGGCAAGATCAATTAAAGTATTAACTCCATTTGAAATATCGAGCGCCGTGGGTGTCGATTGAGGCAGCTGATCGCCGACAACTGCATTTGTTTGCCCTGCCACGGCGCTGGGAGGGAGCTGCCTCCGGGTGCCGAAAGCCCCAGCATCCATCAGCCGGTGCGTTTTAATTGCTTTGAAATTCTTTGGACAGCTCCCGATTAGATACTGATCTGGGATCTCGGCCTAACGGTGCCTTGATTAGATTCAATTCACCTTGCATTCGTATAGATATTCGTATTCGTATTCGTATTCGGATTAGGATTGCTACGGGGACTTCCCCTCCTGCTCTCCAGCTCGCAAATCATTTCGGATGCAGATACAATTTTACTTTGATTGAGATTGAGATTGAACGAGGCGAGGAGCCCCACTACCAGTTTGTCCGGTGGTGACTGGCGCCCGTCCAACCTGTTGATTTGCCTATCGACGGCGATGGCTGGAGCTGGAGCTGGAGCCGGGAGCTGGGGAAGGCTTTCCACGCCATTGCCACACAGTTGGCCAAAAGGAAAACTGAATGGGCCAGCCTATCTGCGGCGTTACATCAGTCGATATTTACATATGCGCTCCAGTCTCCACCCTCTTGCGGCAGATTGATTTGTATCTCGGCGGTCTAATGAAGATAAATGCTCTCGGATTGGCCCACCACCAATGGCTGGGCGGTCGTTCGCCTAATTGATACGAGCATGTGCGGCGGCCAAAGTTAATTGCATTCAAATCGAAGGCAGGTAAAATCAATGGCATCTCGGCGACACTTTCTTTTCAGTTCAGGGCGTGATTTTCAAATAGTTTACCTTGTCTGACTGACGTACGAGTGCGCATTTATTTGCTTTCCGCTTTTGCATTTTGCGTCATTTAAATGGCTTTTTAATGGTCATCATTTTCGGTGTGTGTGGTTGTAATATGTAGCTTTGGTTTTTTAATTAACACTTGGTATGGGAAGATTTATTACGGCCATTAATGCCGGTGCAAATATTCGAATCAAAGCAATAAATATTACAGGGATAAAAGTGTGAATATTTGTAACTGCTTTTGGATTTATGGAAGGTAAAACTATTATCTAGCCTTTAAAAGTGTTCTACAAAATTATATTTTTAAAGTTTGAAACTAGGAATACCTAATTTTTTGCACTCAAAAAATCAATCTATCAAGTCAGCGAGGAATCTGCCAAAGATTTCTCACATACCCGTTAGTTTGCCCATTCAACGAAATTTATTTCCCATGAAAAGTGATTTCGCGTTGACCACAAATCAAAGAAAAGTGGATATCCAAGCAGCTCACATGTGGGCTGGCCCAGCCTCCGATCCAAATCAATATATATACATACGTGGTGGATATGTATATTCCAGGCCTGGTCCAAGATGCTAATGGAAATAGCACTTGGCGATCTGAAAAAGCGTTACAATTCAAAAGGTGTGAAAATCGCAGTTGGCGAAGAGTTGGCCAGCTTTTTCAACGTTCCTGTCCTCGGGGCTCATCGACAAGAAATTGCAATTTAAATGCCATAAATTAAAAGGAAAAGCGAAGATAGAACCTTGGGAGAGAGATATCGGCACATATAAGCACTGAAAGAAATAACGATAATATATAATAATTAAAGGCAATGGAAAACATATAAAATATGAAAATATTGCTTTAAATCTTCTTAAACATTATAAATAATAAAAAGAAGAATGCATAAAGTTAATAAAAAAAATATATTACTCTGTGCCTATAAATAATGCTTTAGGGCTGAAAATTTGACGCGCTGCAAATGAAATGAAAATTGAAATCGTAACGCGCTCGCAAGTTGAAGGCGGTTTTTATCGCTGAGCTGGAAATCGGGACTTGGCTGCGCCTGCGGATGCGAGACCTGCAAGTCGCCGACGGGGTGATAAATCTTTCTATTAGCCAAACTGCGGGCACGTAAGGAGGCCCAGGAAAAGCCTCTGTCTTGGGGCGGGAAAAAACGCAGACAGCTTTGTTAGCGCCGCCGACGCGACTGTTCAGGCGATTTTAATCGCGCCGCTGCATAATTTATAAATCCATTTTAATCAGCCAGCGCTCCGCAATTACTTTGTCTGCATTTAAATGTCCGAGGATGCAGCCGCGAATGCGGATGGGGATGGGAGTGGGGATCGTGATCGGGATCGGGATCGGGACCAGGATGGAAGCACGGGGACCAGAACCCGGCCGCGGCAGGTGGGGCAGGTGTTCCAATGGCATCTGCTACGTGTCCTAGGTGTGTTAATTCGAGCTCTGCGATTGCGTAGCCTGCTCATTGAGTTGTCAGCGGCGAACTGGCCGTGATAAATAGCCTGCAATTATGTCCATGCCATCGTTGTCTTCCCCTTTGCCGGCATGCCTTGCTCTGGCCCCTCTTTTTATAGTTTTATTTCTTTATTTTTTAGCTTAACCCCTCTTGAGTTGCCAAATAGCCGGGCAGAAACGCAAGGAAATAAATGCTAATTGAATAAACACGCCGCCACACAAAACTGTGCGAGAAAGCAACCGGCAGTGGCCATAACTACAAGTGCACATAGATGACTATGACTGTGTACTTATAGTTATGCTCCGCACAAATTGACACTAATCGCTTGACTAAATAGCTGAAAAAAAAACAAAGCAAAGACCCATTGCTGGCGATTTAAAACGCGCGCGATATCTGTTCCAAGAAAATTGTGCTAAGTATTTGGATCATTGAAAGTTGGCTTCAAGAATGCAAATGGCATGCAAACCATGGAAATCTCACGGAAAATGCTGCTTTTATTATTCAAATGGGGTTTTGTGAAAATGTAGAAATTATTTAACATTTCTCAGGTAAAGATTATCAGTATGTTAGTATGATTTTTAATTATATAAATTAACAATAAACGATTAGAAACAAATTGGTACTGAAACAATTTTGTTTAGTAAATTGTGTAAAGGTTTTGTTTACTGTACTGACCATTATTGTTAGGGTGAACTTTAAAAAGGGGTTTTCCAAATTTAAAACAATTAAAAAGGTTCACCAAGATTTGATTAAACTATTCTTGTACCTAATTCTTTTCTATTTTCTGCGATCAAAGATCTGCTTTTTATAATCCTACATATTACTACTAAATATTAGTATATATGAATCCCAACCTTTTTGGGATTTTCCAGTGATTTCCAAAGCCAATTTTCCAATTTTCCCAGGTCGAGTTCAATTGAAAAGCTATTGATCTTGGCAGTTCCTCGAGCTGCACTAGGTCACTCAGTCACACCGAGAAGCGTCAATCGGCGGGCCAATCAAGCTGGAGATCGCAGTTTGTGTGTTAGGAGCGTGTGCCTTGAATTGATTTCAATGACTGTGCCGATCCGTTGCCTACTAACTTACTGAGAGGTCGTTGATCTGGGGGGCAGAAATTGAATGCGAAATATATGCGCCTGGCAGGGTCATTAACTGAGCGAGGAGCTCCTTCGACCCGCCTGGCAAATGGTTCGGCGGTCAAATTCATAAATCAGTGAGGCAAGAATGCAGTTCTACCCGCGCACAGTTCGAGTGCCGCAGAGAATTTCGCAGATAAATTGATGATAGGCAGCTGGTGCGATGCGATCCATTGACTAATAGTGTTAGATTCAGCTATGGCCGATAAGCGTTTTGTTACGACACAACGCACCAGAACGTACCCGCCAATTGTCATCAATTATGTTGATTAATAGCGGGCCCAAAGCGCGGACTTGCGTTAATAGTTGGGCGGCTCTTTTCTGCCCAGCTATAAATATAAGTGGTAAATAAGGAGAGCGGCAAATAAACCATGTTGAGCCTTATCGGTTATTGCTCTGACATTCCGCGATAACAATCAAATTCGCAGTCAGCTGACAACATTTTGATGGAATTTGCGAGGCATTTGCTTTTTGTGGTCATGCGAAGAGTCTTAAACTCACTCAGAAATAAAGGTAGTTTGTTGTATTTTGCACTTGCTTCAATCAAGATATTTTTGGGATATTTTGAGGGCGAAATATATTGGAGCAAATACTTATACTTTAAGTTTTGAATAGCTTATATATCTGTTTTTATTCCTGTGACTTTAAAAGTTATTAGCCGCACTGATAATACATCTCCCCATTGATTCTTCATCCCAGTGCACCTTGAAGACGACCTAAGCCTCTTTCTGCATTCTGAATTCCGTTCCCATGGCCCAACTGATCGGCTTATCCCCATCTCCATTAGATGCTCAAACATATATCGGGGCCCCACCCAAGAGTCAGCATAATTGATTTGTCTAATGCAGCGCGGCATGTGCTGATGCATGTTTGTTGATGCAGATGCAAAGATACAAAGATACAAAGATGCTGCTGCGATAGAAAGATACATTTCTGCTCGCTTAATTGCGGGCTACACGCTGCGAGTGCCCCGCACTCCGCCCCCCGCTTCGATCTCTGCTGATTAGCTGTTGAGTTATTAGCAAACATAGACATGGCATATCCGTGAGAGAGATCGGCGAGAGATCTGTAAGATCCGAGCAGGGGCAATCATTCATTTGTCCGCGATCGGTGTTTGGCAATCAGTTCGTCGGAGATGTGCAAACAAAGGTGCCACACGGAGCGTGGAAGGCGATCTGGACAGGATTGACGGACAGGTGACGGTAGAGGGCAGGCGGCAGACGGCCCACTTGACAAAGACAAAGCCAAACAGAGCTCAAAAGGTTTCATTGCTTAATGTCAGGGGGTCCAGCCGAGGCGACTTAAACTGATTTATAATTGCGATACGTCTCTGCAACGCGATACCTTGAGATTCTTCTTATAAACTCTGGCAAATAAATAAGCGCCTTATTCCAGGCGATGACAAGACTCGAAACTCCGTCGTCTCCCTACTCCATGTGGGCAAAAGGAGTCGGCAACAAGTGTGTAAGCTGAAACCCATTTCCAGAGCAGCCTCAGTCTCAGTCGCCCTGGTCGGGTGTTAAAACCTAGATCTCTGGAGGAGACCACCGACTGCGTCCGTGCCATTTAACAGCTACTAAAAACCCAGAGATGGCCAATCCCCACTCCAAGACAATGCCCGCCATGTTAAATGGAGTGGAGGAAAATAATATTAAACTTCGGCGGCGCATTTTTATTGAGGCGCCGAAGTTTTCATGCCCTTGTGGATTATTTTCCTACGCCTACTTGTGTAAACTATCAATGATAGAGGTCAGAAATAACACAGGCCGACTAAAAATAGGTTTATTAGATGGCGAACAAATTGTTTTAATGGTCGATTAAGAGGGCGACTATGACTAGCAACTATCTGCCTTGAACAAATAAACTTTTCGGAAAGGAAAACCAATCAAGACACAATTAGAGAATACAGTAGTGATCCTTAGTTAAATTAAATTAAATTTAATTTAAAAACTTGAAGTAGCATCCCATTAATTGGTCGATTAGCTTTTCCCTAATGTCTAGTGCCTATTAAGGGGAATTTCTTCAAGCCATATTTCTTGAGAAACTGGCTTATGAGTTAAGCCAGTTTTCAGCTCTCACAATTTTATATTCAGCTTCCCAATTAAGGAGCGAAATTTACGAGAATCTGCTGCTGATAAGTTGAGCCCTCTTCCGTAGTCCAGCAAGCTCTCGATACCCTTACCACCGACTGACCACATAAAATTGAATAAAAATAAAAAGCAGCGTCAAAACAGGCAACAAAATATGCGTAATTATCGACTAGGCGGCTGGTAGCTACCCATTCAACTCCAGTCGAGTGCAGCCGACTGAGACAGGTAGGATCGGAGGAGGAGTCGTCGGTAGGTGACTGGGCACTGGACCCCAGGGCCTTTGTGTCTGGACTTAGCGGCATCCTGGCGCTAAACGAAACCTGCAAAGAGCCAACAATGCGATAAATTACCCGGCAGCTAATTTAAATGGCATCGAATGGAGCCGAATGGCAGGCAGGCGCAGCGAGCCATAAAACCCAATCGAAACTAGATCTGATTAACTTTGATTTATCGTAGGTGGCAAGGCCCGAGCCGGGCTAAATTTAGCCAGGTTCCTGTATCTTTCAGGCTCGGATTTGGCTACGCCTCAACTTCATTAGCTGCGCTCGACCCCGGGCGGACCTCTGGATTGAATTGTATTCGCGGGCGTGAGCTTGAGTAATGCAGAGGCGTCGGGTGGCCACATATTTGCACTTTGACTGCTTGACTCCATCTGGGCTCCGTCGAAGTTCTGGCCAAGTTCTAGGCAAGTTCTGGCCAAGTTCTGGCCAAGTTCTGGCCGAGTTAATAGAGTTAACGACCTTGTTAGCAGCAACTTCCGCGTGCAATTTGCATGCAAATCGTTGACAATATTTTGGTAGGCTGGGCTTAACTCATCAACTCGCTCTATTATTTCCTCACGACTTTGGCATGAACCTGGGGCCCACACACTCACAGTTTAGTGCATTTGCATGGGCAAAAGTACACTGAAGGCACAGCTTGGTTATATCAGGAAAGTTTTGACTTTTAACCAGGTAAATTAACATGGAAAATATTTTGCTACACGATAATTCCTATATTGACAAAGTTTGTTAATGGCTGAATACTGAAGAGTATAGAACATTTAGAACTTGTTATACTTTATAAAAAAAAAAAAAAATACAAGAATTTTACTTCTGTGTGTAGATCGTGTTATCCGCTCTGCTTGGCCTTTGTCAATTGTAGGAGTGTTCCTTCAAACAACGTGGTATATTGCATAAATCCTCCGGCAAAGGAAACTGCCTTCGGTGGCTGACAGCTTGACGGGAAAAGGCATGGAACCCGAACCCAATGAAGACATCCCGGCCTGGTTCAATGCCATGGTGGGGATTTCGCATGCCTCGCATAATCGCATGCAAAATGCGCATAATTCTCGCAGTAACAATCCCAGACGAGAGCCCATTACGCGAATGCAATTTGTCAGCCTGCGAAGTGCAATTAAGGAGGCTGCGAATGGCATAAATAATTAATTTTCGGTAGCTGGCATAAGTATATTGGTTTTATTCGCCATAAACGCGTAAGTATCTGTCAGATACTTGTACGCACGCCACCGCGGCGCCGCCGACATTGATCTTGCCACATGTTTGCCTTAATTAGACTCAAAAATCGAAAGCCAAAAGCCAAAAGCCAATTCCGGAGCCCCCATTAAAATGACAAAATGCCCGCGAGCCAGTTTCGGTTTCAGTTCAGGATCCTCCGACTGCCAATATCCAATATCCCAGTGCCCAGGAGTGGCGCGGGGGCAGAGTAACAACTTGTTTTTCAACACTTTTTAATCAGTCTGACAACACACAGTTAAGGTCAGTCGGCGGATCACATTAATTACAAAAGAGCAGGCACCAAAACACGTCGCCGCCATTAAGGAACAGAAGCGGACCAGATATCGCTGCGATCTGCATTTGCATGCTAATGAAAGCGACACCGGGCAGTCGGGCGTCCAATTAGCTGATTGTGGTACGTGTTTTGGCCATGGCTCTGAACGGTTTCGCAATCCGTCGCCGATCCTGCGTGAAATCCCGCTCCGGCCATCGCGAGTTATGCGATTGCGGCCTGATCGCGGTCATTGGAGCAAGTGCTCGTGATACGTGATACTGCGTCGCCGGAGAGGATCGCCGCGGATCGACCTAATCAATCACAAGTGGCTCTGTCTAACGAGCTCGCAGAGCCATATGTGTGGGATCGAGGATGGCGATCGAGGCGGTCTTATCGTGGAGTTCCGCCTCCGCATCCGACAAATGAAAAGCCATAAAATTAATGAGCGATCATAAAAATGCACTCGAGTGGGACAGAAGTCGAAGTGTCGCACAGTAGCCGCACACACACTCGATTCCCAACTGGGAGGCAGTAAGAAAAAATGATCTTAAGTGGCAGAGAATCGGATCGCATTTCAATAAAAATTGATCTTCGGTAATCTTTCGGGATATCTCGAACATAGGGTATAAGTTTAAAGTTGTTGCTTGGATTAAATGTTTGTCTGACATTAAATATTTTGCCAAATGCATAGAAAGTGAGATTTTGGCTATGTGTAGATACCACTTGCAGGCAGTATCAGAGCGATAATTTAGTGTCTCACCCCTCATAATTTCCGCCGTAATCTTCGCATTATTTACGCACTTCCAGTGCGTTGAATCTATGATTTATGCAACGCTATGAGAGTCTTGTATATATAGTACAGAGCGCCGAGCAAACAAACATTGAACGAAACACAAATGTCTGGAACACGGCCTACAAAATCTAGCGCAAATTATGGCACAGACATTCATTTCGAATGGCTTTCATTTCGAACTGAGAGAATCTCAGGTGCTCGACAAGTGTTCCATTGGGCAACAATGTTGCATCAGTGGAGCAGATGTATGTATGTATCTCCGCAGAGCGGTTGGGAAACTGAAACGGAGCGAGCGGAATGCAATGGGTATGAGCCGGATCATTATTTTGAAAAATGTACTATCCATTTGCCAGCTAATTATTCATTGCCTCTATTAATTTGCCGCATAAACAGCTTAACGAGTCATATAAAATTAAATGGCAAAATAATTGAGGCATAGCTGAAGCATACTTTGAAAAATCTTTATCATACTTTAGAGCTTTAAGCATTTCAATATAGAAAAACCAACAAAGCTTCAGTAGATCAGGTATTTGCCAGGGATAGCCAAAGGTGTCAGGGATCTAATTAAATAATTAATGGCATAATGAACTATTGAAACAACCAATAAGTAAATCAAGTTTGTTGCATTCTGAACCTTCTTTAAACCAGTTGGCATACTAACTACAAGCTGGCAACCTGGCAAATTTCTCACTCCATCTAGCTGGCCAAACATTTAACGAGCCCATTCACACATCATGAAACCAGAGCACGCATAAACTAACACTGGCCACTAACACCTATTGCCAATTGCACCGGCCAAGAGGGAAGTGACCAGAAGAGTGGTCAGATGATGGTGCCAGGCCGGGAGATAAGCAGAGAGCGCCTGGCCCACTATCAGGTTGGCCAGATACCAGATACTTAGATACTCGCTTTCTGGCTCTCCCTAACCGCTTTTATTGCCCACTTAGCCGGCGAGAGCGCGGAGCTAATAAAAATACAGGAAAAGCATCTTCATCATCCGCGCTGATGGCAGCCAGCAAAGGATCTACTCAATCGAATCGGATCGCCAGCGATCGATTCATTGCGATTCGGAATGGGGTTATTGACGCATGTTTCGGCCTCCCCACACAGCCCCATTTGCTGGTAGTAGTTTCCCCGATCTGCAGATATTTTGGCTACGGCCGCCTGTTTTCATTTTGCCTGCGAAAACACAAGCACTGTGCAAACAGAACTACTTCAATTGCGGATCTTTTTTTCAGATTTTTTTTCCGGCTGATTAATGCCTGTCCGTGCCTCTGTGTACGGCTTTTTATGGGGTGCAACAATCATTTTTTCCAAAGAAAATATTAATAGAAATCAAAACAGGAGAGTTCGTGTGGGTTCCGTGGCTCCACCTCCATCTCGATCTCCGTCCCAATCTCCGCCCAATTATTTGGTTTCGCAGACCAAGTCAATAAACAGTTCCTAGATGGCCAAGCATAATAAGCAAACCTCCTTCTCGGGAGAAAGAAGAAAGTCCGAAACCGAGAATGGGAATGGAAATGGGAATGGGAGGTGGTCAAATTGAATGCCAGCATAAATTCGCCAAAAGGTGTTGAGCCCGGCAATTTGCATAAATCACAATTACATTGTCAGCCGATGGACGATAAACGCGAGCGACGTTGTTAGCTGCCAGTTCCACCTGAGCTATCCGGCTATCTGGATCTACAAGTGCTCCGAGTCCGAGTCCGAGTACGACTATGACAAATGCTGGACAGGCCCGGGCACACATACTATAGCTGGCATAGCGCCAGGCCTGTTGAGTGAACAAAAGACTGGTTGTCATCGCACGGCGTCGATGGAAGTCGCGTGCTCGATGCAGGTGGTCCGGTCTGGCCAACTGGCGACAATGCAATTAGCCGCATAATGGGGCCGGTAATTGGTCAATTCGAACCTGAGAGCCCATCATCGGGAGCCGAACACTTGGGCAATCATCAACTGTGCTCAAGTGTAATCCCACTTTGAGGTCGAATTAATGCAAACACACTTGGACCTAATTAAGTCAAAGGCTGGGCTAAAAATAGAGCCCCCGTCCCAGGAGTGTATCTAAATATCTTTAATAGTCTGGCACATCGTAAAGTTTTTCTCGGCGCTGGAGATTTTCGGGCAGATGGCAGTGCTGAAAGCCAAAATTTCCTCGATTAGTATCGCCCAGAATCGATTCGGATCGGATGATGCATGGCGGCGACAATAAAGCGAAACATGCTGCCCTCCCGGAGTATCTCTTCGAGGCTCTTATCTAAATTTGTGCTTGTAGTCTGTTGTTTATTATTGCTGTGAGTTTTTGTTGTTGAATAACAATTTAGTTAACAATTTTTATGCTGATTTTCACTTTCAGTCTCTGTGGAATATCAGGGGGACGAAATATTTACATATATCTTTATTAGCTGGGCGCGCTTTTACTGTCTGGCTGTCAGGCACTGACAGATTTCTTATGGCTCTATTATATTTTGGAATTTTTATGAGCTGTTTCCATTTTCATTAAGCACGATTAAGATTCTCTGTTCAATAATATCTTTATGATTATCTGGTTAATGAGCCTTTAAATGAAGTTACTGAGGACTCAAATTCCCAGAATATTCTCTGACCATTTCTCATGAAGATTGACGCGGCCAATAAAAATTAACTGCGGACTGGTCAATATTTTCGGATCTCCGAGTAACTTGATAGTTGGATACGGGTAATGTTTGGACGGTAACTCAATATTCCGAAGAGCTCTATGCATTCTGAATTCCACTGGCAACCTTGATCGCCTGAGATATATCGGTCTGGTCTATAACTTATGCCATCCCTCTCGATGAGGTAATATTTTCCGTTGTTTGCCTTTAATTTTAACTGCTCACAAGGCGTCTGGCGTCAGGTTTGTTTATCACATTTGCCAGCTAGCTACTTGCAGTCTTGTATCTTGCAGATACACAGCACTCGCGCACACACACCGCCACAGACACACTCGTTTAGACACATGCACGTCAGGGTGTGAAGTGCGAATTACCGACCGGCAGGCAGCAGTGGCAACAACAATTTGCATTTTGCGTTCAATGAGCCACTGACCTAAGTCAATATATTTTGCATTGTGCCTGGCAAACAAACGTAGTATTAAGTGTATCTGTATCTGTATCTGTACCTGTATCCGCGCGCCCTGTATCTGTAGCTGGCGGCCCACTCAGACAGCTACCCCCGATAATTATGACGTTTTCCGATGGCATTTCAGCCTTGCACTGAGTCATCGAAATCGGTATACCCTCTACAGAGCAATGTAGCACTTGGAAAATAATTTTCCCCAAGGGAATTCGTTTTATTTTAAAAATGTTTCCGCTAAAAAGACCTCACCAACATTTAATGTGGAGATGTTACAGAAAAGGCATCTATCAATTCTCAAGTAGAAATTCAGAGTCTCGATTTATGTGAATTTTATAAGCTGACTCAAAGCTCGACAAAACTACAAAACTCCATGTAACTGTTTCTCTTACAGATACTTTTGAGGATTTTAATTAATTTTCAGAGGTATCAAAAAATACAATCGAATCGCAAACAATCGATGTTGGCAGCCAAAGTCGATGTGAGCTGGCGATAAGCAAAGTGGCTGCGTCGCATGCGGCTTCAATGCGGCTCAGACTCGATTTTGTCGTGGCTGTTGTTTTCACTTGCAGATACTTTTTGTCGTTGCTAATTTATTTGCAACATTTGCTGTTTACTGTGAATTAATTGCAAACGCAACTAAGCGCGCTCTGGACTATTTACGCCCCGCACAAACACAGCGACGGATGCATTTACATTAACATTCAGCGCTGGTGCTCCGTGCGGCGCGTGTATCTGTTAGATACCATTTGGAATTACACTTTGCGATATCGCACACACATTCGCACGTGCTATCTGGATCAGCTGCAAATGTGTCCGGGAATCAACATTTGAGCAGGCATTAGCTGAAGCTATACCCACAACGCGCGGCAATACTCCGCCTCCCTTACGGGGGGGAGGGAGGCCTGCTTCTGGCCCTCGCTCCCCAATGGCAATTTAGCTCAAATCGAGCATTCGATCAACTAATTGAAATGTTATTTCTCATGTCAAAGTCTCGAGGGCTGGCGACAGCTAAAAATACGGATGCAGCAGGCCCATTGTCAGAGCCGCTTCCCATCCCATTTCAATTCCCCAAAGTTGACAGGCGACACTTTGGCTGTGGGACCCTATGGATGCCTGCCGCATTGGTTACGCTCCAGTTTTGGTGGCTTCCGTTTTGGCTGACTACATACATATAGTTTTTGGGAACTGCATAATATGTGTGTCAGCGAGGCGGGAACCAACGAATCGTTTGCCATGTCAAATGTCGTCGAGGGGGAACTCTTTGAACTTTGACTGCGGCCTAATTTATCTGGTCACGGCTGGGTTGGGAACTTCGTTTGTCTGGGGAGCTATTAGTACACAGAAATAAACCCAGAAATAAGCTTTTTTTTTTGGATAAAGGGATATTATTTGGATTAGGATATATATTATGATTTATTCCGTTTTCAGTAATAACTCCGCAACTCGAGGTTTTAGTTGTTTCAGTTTTCAGCCTGAAATTCACATCATTGCTAATTTCCTAACTTTGCATGGCCATGTTGCAGTTTGTCGGTGAATTTGGACTTGAGAATTTTAAGTACAATACCAGCAATAAAAAAATATTATCTCAATCTTTTGGTTTATGAAAGTATCTTAAAGTGATAATAATTCCTAAGTTATTCATAGTGGCTTTCTGAAAATTTTTTTATGTGCTGAGATACAATTAGCATAGTTTTTTCTCAGTGCAAAACATAGAATAATCTTTTGCAAAAACTTTGTCATTCTTTGTTCGATGGACCATCATTTCTGGGGCCATAAAATGCGAAAACCTCAAACCATTGACACGACCAGATCATCAGCCCGCATCTGTCGCCTCGGCCAAATTGAATATTTTAAAAGCCCCCAGTCTGCACATGCTAAAAATGTTTTATGGACTTCTGTTTTTGTTGCTCCGGCTCCGGCTCCGACTCCGACTCTGCAGAAAAATGCCGTCTAACCAGACGCTGGAGCGTCACTGACAGGCCGGCAACTGGGCGACTGTGCCGCCGACTTGGCAGCCCGGAGTCCAACGGTTAACAATTTGACAACCGTGGCTGTGACAGGCAACGCCAGCTAAATAATATATATGCGACTTATAACAGTTTAAGTTTGATGTCCCTGCCCCGCGAGCCTGTCAAATAATTATAATTAAGAGTTTCCATTTGTAGCATTGCATAAATCAGCGACAAGCGTTTCTTACAACATGTATGGCCGAGTGTGTCTCGGCTAATTGATTCGTGATAGGCCGTTGTGTTGGCACAGCCAGATAGCCGAAATGGGTTAGGATCATTCGGGGAGTTCGAATAACCGATGTTGTTCGCAAAAGGGTCGTAAAATTGCTCAGTCCACGCCTCCGGCGATAGGCAAATATGGGAGTGAGAGAACGCACAATGAGGCTTGCTTGTCTTTGCCCACGGATGAGGGCGGCAGACACGCCCACGAGGCTGTGGGTCTGGACCCGGTCTGATAGTGCAGCGTACTGCACTCTTATCTCTCGGCCACGGCGACAATGTTGACAGCCTCCGCCGGGTGACACAGAATCGCAGTGGAGCGGAGCCGGCTTTAGTAGACTGCTCGGTTCTAAAATTTATGATCGACTTAATGCCAAAAGCAAATATTTGGCACAGAGGTCAGAGATCTAAGGCAGTGCATATAGTGATCCACATGGATTGTAGACCGGGGATCGGGGTTTGAGGAGTATGACCATGAACAGGAAGGGGTAAGGGCTTCCCAAGATTCCATAAGTCTAAACGAAACTATTAAAAAATTACTCAAAAAATTAACTCCTTAATTCAAACATTACCTTTTACAAAATCAGCAAAACTTATCTTCCCAGTTCGAGTGCTCGAACTCCTCGGGCTTACAAAGTCACAGCCCCAGCTGCCCCGTGCCACTTGATCAATGATCGGTGATCAATGGAGACTCTAATGGCCAGTCAACCAAATGACTCAACACCTGCCGCAGAGCAGGTACCTCCTCCGACTGCGACAGACTAGATTCTTGGCCTAAAAAGCGAGGATCAGGTGGGGATCTCTGTGGGGAGGGAATGCTGGAGCGGCAGGAGGCAGACAACGCTGTCGCAGACGCAGCCACAGACGACGCCACTTGTCTTGTCGTGTCTCAAATTAATTAAAGACTCATCTACATATTTCATTTCCACTCCAACTGGTTGTTTAGTGGACAAGAAAAAGCCGCGGCCACAAAAACATCCAGCGAGAAAATGCGGAAAAACAAACCTGGGCCGAGATGGCGACTGGGAACTGGGGATAATGGAGACTGGGGATCTCTCTGCGGGCGCCTCTGAAATTGGCCTGTCACTGGTCACGCACTCCAAGGCGGGAAGGAGGCGTGGTTCGGTTCGTTTTATTCATGCAAAACAATTTACAGTTTTTTAACATCTTTCTTAAGACATTTTTCGAACATCATTTTTGGGCATATTTAACATCTGTTTGTTTTTACATTTTACAACTTTTTTCCGCTTACATATTTTTTAACATAATTTCTTCGTTTGTTTTTCCCTCTGCGGCTTGTATTAATTTGTAAGAACGCACACATTGGGTGTTATTCAAATGCGCTGAACTTTCACTGGAAAACTTTTACCTAATCGGCTTTTATATCGGGCTCTCCTCTGGTGGGCCAAGTCCGTCCCCCCGTCGATGGGGGAGAACTGGCCATACTTTACACGTTATTAGTCTAATTTAATCAAATGAAGGCATTCTCAATAGCCGCATTCATTTTTCATTAATGAATTGGACCCAGATGGAGGCCGAAGCCTCGCGATTGCCCGAAACGGTAGCGTTGATAAATCTAATGTATCCCAGGGAGAAAGCCAGAATCCCACCACGTGTGGAATGTCCGCAAGAGAAATTCCAATCTAAATTGGTCGTGTCAGGGCCCATCATCGGCAGGAATAGATCTCATCCAGGCGATATGGCATCGTTTTCCATTATGATTTGCCATTCCGCAAATATTGCAACATTTCCCACTAAGATAAAATGGATTTTTGTGGGCGTTTTTCGGGTAAACAACCCCTGGAGGGGAAATCGGCGCTGTCAACGCGATTGTAATTTATTCTTTTGCGTATTTGCTTTTATCGGAAATTGGCCAATAAGGTATTCGGTTGCAGGATATCCTTTCCCTCCCCTCACCATCCACAAAAACCAAAAATGCATTTCGATTACCCCTAGAAAAAAACACACAAAGAACGGGGAGAGGGTGCGAGTGCCAGGTTTAGCCAACTGTGAATTCAATTTGGCACTCCAGCGACTGTTTGAGGATGAGTGCTAATTTGAGATGCCGGAGTCCCGGAACAGATACGGATTGCAATTTCTTCGGCCACGGATTTGGGGTGGGAACTGTCGCCGCCGCTTTCCCATCACATAAGTAGCTCTGCTGGCAGTCTTTCCCCGGCATAAAAAAGCAATCACCTGCAAATGCTAAGCATCTCGGCTTATCATACCGCCCACGGTTTGATTTATCGCCGTTTATCTACTTGAGTGCAGGCGGCGCAGCTTCTTGTCAAAGATTTATTACCAGGCCAAACGACAACTCAATAAAGCGCCACTAATTGGGCTTTAATAGACAGCGACTGTTAACTCTTCATTGTCATCTGGATCGGGGGATCCGCATACATATGCTGAAGTCCCCATTGATTGATATGCTCGCCTCCGATTCAAATCAAATTGTCAAAATACGCTGCCCACGATCATAAATTAGGCGAGCTATATTCCAAACAAAAGTTCACAAAAGACGGCGTGGCACGGTAGTGAATGCTTGAGGGGCTCGAGGACCAGACAAAGCGGATAATGCCTCGTTTAGAGATATTCCCAGAGATATTTTTTACGACCACTGATGGCTGGCATACCATATTATGTTAAATAACCACAAAAGTGATCGTAAATTTTCATAAAGTGTCACGCCAAAACGTCACACTTTTTTGTCAGCATAATTAAAAATATAATAAAAGGCAATTCCATACATATATGCATGGATTTATTTAAATACCCGGTGACTATTTCATTTTTTGTCAACTCCAACTTTTATTGAGGGCCTGCACATAAATTTCGACATTACCAATGCCGTCGTCTGTCGCGTCTGTCTCGGAGAAAATGAATGCCTCATTTGCATGAATTGAGCGCCCTCCCCCCTTAACGGTTGCCGAAGAGATTGTCCCTGTCCAAGTTACTGGCCCATCGATCCATCCATCGATGACAAGGAAGCCCAGAACCCAACCCAACATAACTCAATCGAGCACCTTCCGAAAATGCCTGCGTTTTGACAGGCATATTTTCTGACATTTTAAATATTGTCAGAGCGCGACAGCCATTGGAGGCGATTTTGTTATTGGTGTCTCCTGAGGCCCCTTCTCCCCCCCCCCCATGCTACACTCACTACGTGCTTAATATGTGGGTAATTTAAAGCAGCTCAGAAGCGTGCCAGGAATTCGGATACATTTTAATTTTGGAGTTCGGTCTTTGGATTTCCCCTTCACTGGTTCAATGAACTGCACTCAACGCCTGATTGAACGAACCTCCCCACAGGCACAGCCCGTTGATAGATCAATAAAAGATCGTTCGATTATCAATATGCACTTATTTCACACCTCAAGCAATTCTGTATTGTTATTGTAGCGGCTGCGATAACACACATAATAATGAGCTGAGCAAATTGAACAGATTTCTATGACTATTACGGGAGAAAAGATAAATTGGATGGGAAGATTGGGTGAAAATTCACTTCCTGATCGATCAATAATAATCATTAAATTTAATACATGATTACGGGAAATAAAGTTTTAAATTGATTTCTTCATATAAAACCATATTAAAATAAAAAAGAAAATACTGAAAAAAGAATAATAATAAAAAAAAATTAAATGCTCACATCGAGCATAGGCCCCGGCGAGATTCGAACTCACGATCTCCTGTTTACTAGACAGGCGCTTTAACCAACTAAGCCACGGCGCCACATGCCGTGCAGCTCGCTAAAGTTCTGTCACAAGCTGAGAGAGGGCGCTCTCTGTGTGTGTTCTCTCATTCGGTTTTTGTTGTTCTCCGAGCTAAAATTAGCAGCACGTATGGCGTGCGAACGAGACAGAGCTAGTGCCGGAGAAAACTTTCCCACAAGAATAAATATAAATTATTCTTTTTAACAATTTAATACGCTAAAAGTTGTCGCTGTCCGAAAGGCGCATGCACACAAGAAGATAAAAAAGAAGAAAAATTACTTTTGTTAACTCGAGCAAAACAAATCGTTTTTTAAATGAGGCTCGGAGAGAAGAAGTCACACCACGACAGGCGCAACACGACGCAAGTGAAATGCAACACCACATGGCATGCGGCGAAGTGAAAGGCTGTCGCAGGGCCCCAAGTCCCTCTGGCCCCTCGATTTTAACAAATGAACTGACGCGCTTAGCATGTCATTTGTTTAGTTTATTCCTTCTTTTTTAGTATTTACAAAAGAGTTTGAGTGGCGGAAAATCCAATGAAATCCACTAAAAGGCAATTGCAAAACACTCCAGAAAAAATGGAATAATTACTGACGGCTCTGGGAAATTCGTGGGGGAGGGAAATTGTAAATCTAACAGGGAGTAGGGAACGGCAACGGGAAAGGGAACTGCATCGGGAGGGGAAGAATGGGAGCACAGCCTCTTGTTGCAGCTACTGCATTTACACTATTTATGTTCTTTTCCTTTCGCCGAAACTTTACAATTTCCGTATTTTATTGGGGCAAGGGGTATGGGGAGCACGATGCCCTGTAAATAAAAAACGCATGCCTTTCCCCTGCACACACGTCCCTGTTTTGTTTAGGCAAAGTTGCAACCGAAGTTGCAATAAAAGTTGCCTATGCGGGATAAGCATGTGGGCCGTAAATTGCCCACCTATTGACAGCAATATTTTATGATATTCCCGCCGCTGTTTATCCGCTGGCACAGTTTCAGCTCTGCAATAATTTCCCAAGTTATTCATCGGAAATTATTCAGTTAATTGCTTATCAGTTTAAGTAACAAATACCGGCATATCTGTATGCCTTTGTTATGTCAAGGATTTTATTTCAGCTGCCACATAAATAATGTCTCGTTAAGGATTTAATGGCTTATTCGCGCTCCAAACTTCATTTTACATCGTCCAGGACCAGTTGCGGTTCGAAATGCACTTTCTCATCACTCAAGTGGCCACTCAGGGATTGCGCAGAGTATACCGCATAATCTCTAATAATAATTTTTATTAGGAACAGCCATTTCCTTGCCACAGCAGCTGGCTAAGATTTCAATTTCCAATTGCTCCCGTAACAAGCTGTGTATTTATAAATTGATGTTTATTGTGTGCACTAAGTGCACGGAGTTCATTGAACGGACGGCGGCCAAGTGCTGACACACTTTGGCCAGCCAACTGCCAACTGACAAAGAGGCCGGCCCCCTCTTCCATCGTCCCCCCTTCCGGGCCCCTTCCACGGACCCCACAAGTGGTTTGACCTTAAGCGAACCTGAACTTGAATTTGGTGTGGCTTTGCTCGTTTCTCAAGTGCAAGGCGGCGCAGTTTCAATTAACCTGGCGCGAATCGAGCCATAAATAACGTCCGCCATTATCTCACTCAAGACATCTTCGATCGGGCGCAGTTGACAAATTTGCCCAGCAATGGGAATCTATGATTTACCGGGTTCCCCACTATGTATTTTATTGGCCATTTAATGCTCAACCCATGCCTGCAAGCGCTTTACTCACTCCTGGCGACTGACGGCTGCCCAGGTGTCGGATGTGCAATTAACAACTTTTCGGCCAGGGACAGGCCTTTTGGGCACTGTCAGTGGTGTCCCGGCACCTGGGCCCAGATTGTGGGTCAGCCCGCAATCAGGTCTCCACTTCTGCAACGTGTGATTGATAATTAATTAATATGCTTTCTCTCCGTTCCCTTTCCAGCGATTCTCCAGCGCTCCACCGTGGATGTGGGACGCATCAAGCTGCAGAGTGTGGCCACCTGCCTTTATCTGTGCATGGACGCGTGCGGCGCTGCCTATGGCTCGGTAAGCAAGCTTAAAGTATTGTATTGTATATTGAAATAATGTAAAATTTGTTTAATATTTGGATAATTCTTGGGAAGCCAAATAGAAGATAAGAGACAATAGGACAGCAGGAGAAAACTTTGAGGCTTATACATAAATTGTGATCCTACAAAATATTCCCTTAAACTTTAGTTATTTTCAAATTCGGAGTGTAAAATAGGCCTGAGACTCAACTATTTTTCAAACAATGAACTGAAATTGAAATATTATATTGATTTATATTTGTTATTCCCTTTTTGCCCCGATTAAAAAATACTTTTAACTTGTTCTTTATTAGAAGTAACTCAAAATTCGGACCATCCATATTATCCTTACTCCCTGAACCGCGAAATCGATTTCTAGTTTCAATTTTCCGCTCCCAGATAACTATATTTGGGATATGCTCCAGATATATGTAGGTATCGGTGCCTATCGTTTTCAGTCCATTGTTGGCACCCCTCGGCACAGAAAACAAAAACAAACAAAGGCCTGTTAAAAGATTGAGGTAAACCGAAAAAAAACCCAAAGGGAAGGACACTCAGATAAATGAAAGAGCGCCCGAAGAGGTCGGGCAATAAATAAAAAATTAAATGTGAACAAAAACAAAGCAACACGATCAGCAGCAACACAGCGAGTCCTGCGTTCGTCCCTTTTGCCTCGGAATGTGTCTCTATGATCGTTCGGTCAGGTCGAGTGGCAACTGACGGCGGCCGCAAGTCCTCGAGTGTGAGTAAGTGTTCCCCTTCCGCCAGGGTTAAGGCGACACTTCACTTCACCCCGCTGGGTCTGGGAGCGATCCTTGATTTCGTCTGCGCTGCGGTTGCCTTTTTTGGGCTGGCGCCATGCAACCGCTTTGCTGCGCTTCAATGGTCCGGCGGACATTAGTTTTTGTTTTAATTTATTTATTTTCTTTCCGCCGTCGCTAGCACTTTGACCTTTTCGCATCCGAAATAGCAGCGTTGTGCCAATTCTGTCAGCCGAGGCGTGTCCGCATCCACGCTCGCGCTTGGTATCTTGCAGATACAGATTCTTGCTGATTGATGCGCTTCACCAGCGGCAACTTTGTAGGCGGCCCTTTGAAGGCGCCGCATGCCGCCTGCCGCCTGCCTAAAAGAGAGAGCCTATAACATAGCCAACATATCTTTAAGTTGGTCAAGTGGGCGGTTATATTGGGCCGTCTAGTTTATTTTCGCAAGGCTGCGGGTATATCACTCTGAATAAAAAATCTCTAAGATATCTTATTTAAACTTTAACAAAACAGAAAGCAGAATTTGTTTCTGAAAATAATTTTTAGTTGGTGACAAAGGTCTTTTCATTTTCAGTATTATTTATAGTGAGGAAAATGTATTTTTACAGCCGCCTTAATTACCAATCCTAGAATTCCGAAATTCTTAAAAGGCTCGTTCACCACCCAAAATTGTTATTCGTCTGCGATACACAGAGTGCATGAGATCCTACGGCCCTCTGGTTTACCCACAGTTTTAACACTCCCTGTCATTTTCTATTCATAGGCGCCTGTTGCTTAGTGAGAGATTTGATGACATTTCACCATAATATTTTAAGTATTTTCGTCCGATCTTGTGACCACCCCGAGGCAGGTGATTTTCGGCCTTGCTAATTGACCAGCGAACACAAAAAGCCCGAAACGTTTGCCAATTCATAAATTCCGACCCGAAAACAAACCCAAACCCGGACCCCTCGTGAGTCAGCGTCTCGTCCAATTAAAATGTCGTAGCCATAAATGTTCACATTACGGTTTTGCTTATTAATTTGCATAATTTGTCTCTCCCAGCGAGACCGAGACCGCCCGCGGAGGAAACCGAGCTGGGCTTGGTCAATTAATGCGGAGCGCGCCCAATGAATATGTTGCATCATTATCGTCGTTATTGTCCTGTTCGGGGCGATAAGTGGCCGAGCGCGTCACGCGGTGCTCGGGCTGAGTTCCCCTAAGTGGTTCGGTACCGTTCGTAGGTGTTCCCCGTAATCGGTCGACCCTTTCTCCTGGTCCTAGCATCTCACCTGGCGGCGCCACTCGATAAGCTTCAATGGAGAGAGCGGCTAATGGCTCGGCTATCTTCGGTCCCCGCTCGCCGGGTTTCCCTTATCAAAGTACAACTTCATTTCCCTTTGGTGTCTGCCAATTTTCACTTGCAAGCCATTAAAGACTAAAAATAAACCAAAATGCCTGGAAATGCGTATCATAAAAGGGAGTCTGGTGAGGGGCGGCGCACACATTGTTGTCACATACTCGTATGTCAAAAAACTTGTCTGTACTTGACTCGACCTCGGGAGCGGCAGCAAGCTCCTGGCCTGGCCCTGGCCCTGGCCCTGGCCCGGCCCTCACCCATTTGACGGCTCATTTCGGGCCGTCTTTTGCCTGATTAATTTCTAAATTTAAGCGGCGACATTTCACCGACAACGGGTGCCTCGCTGGCGTTTTATTCGCGAAGCAATTTTAATTGCCTGACAAGCGAATTAATTCAATGTTGTTAATTGAATTTGATCTGCAGATGTCTGGGGCAGTCGGCGCATCCGAAAGGCCAACTAGAAGAGGGACTTGCTGGGAATCCTTTCCCGCTCTCGATTTACATTTTCTACCTAGCCAACAATTTTTAGTTCTCAGCGCTGGTAATTATTTTAACTGGCTCCTTGGGTCCTTTTGTTCGCCTGTCATGAGGTGTTCATAAAGTAGAAATGTTTATGGCCAAGACGGCTATCGATGGTCAACGCCGATAGGAGCACATCCTGTGATAATGAGCGCATTTATCCATCGGATTGCTCTGGCGATAGATAAAAGATACAGTCGCCGCCCCTGGACAGCGAATTCAAAGAAGGTTTATTTCGGTGGGGAATGGAATGCGTCTTATTATTCGGATTCTGTAGAAGTTCGGTAGGGAATCAGGGGACAACCAACCAGTAACCCTTTGAAGAAGCCTAAGCACTTATTGGTTGCTTCGATTTTTTTCAAGTAAGCATTTGAATCCCTTAATATAGCTACCGGTAGATGTCAAGGCTAAATTTTAATATTAGTTAATATCACAACTAAGCATATATTTTAGATATAATTTTTAAAAGATTTTAGTTGGGATTAGTATTGCAATTTTATTGAAGAGCTTTTTCAGACCGAGGACTTTTTATGTATATTATTTATCATACATTTTGAATTTTCCTTAAGATTGCTTAAAGTAAGATTCACTTCGAAGCGCCCTGCATAGTTTCTAGACTTCAAATAACAGAATTTAGTACTCTTTCCTTCCCATCTATGTTTTGCCAAATAATTTAATCACAGCCCTTGATTGTTGCAGAAAGACTTCACCGACGACTGCGTCTTCAACGAGAACATGGGTCTGCAGAACTACAACACGTACTCCTCCACCTACAACTCGAACGCGCGGCGCGTCTTTTACCTGGCCCTCAATGGCAAGGGCGAGCTGCGTCGCACCCAGATCTCGGCCAGCCGGTCGCTCCGCAAACTTAGCACCTACACCAACGCTATCACGGAGACAGTGCCGCAGGATCGGGTGGAGCAGCTGATCGCCAAGAACTTCGGGGCCAATCGCGTTAAGCACGGCGTACGCCAACTCTGTGATACGGGAAAGCCGCTGATCCCGCTGATCGACGAGGCCCACTTCAAGGCGCCTCCACAGTGCAGCGGGAGTGGGAGTGGAAGCGGAAGTAGTGGAAGTAGTAGTAGCAGTGGTAGCAGCAGCAGCAGCAGTGCCAGCAGCCTGATTAGTATTAGTAACAGTAGTCAAAGCGAGAGCGGCCATATTAGCAGTAGCCTTAGCAGTAGCAGTACCATTAGTAGCACCCTTAGCAGTACCCCTAGCAGTAGCAAGGACAAGAAGAAGCGGCGCAAGTGCCGGCCCCACGAGCAGGAGGAGCTGCACCAGTGCCAGAAGCGGCCGGGAGCTGGAGCGGGTAACCTGCGGAAGCTGGGTCCCAAGGCCCAGCTATGCAAGGAGCTGCGCGAGAAGGCGGCCGCCGAGGGAGGACCGCCGCCCAACTGCGGCAAGAAGAATGGTAGCAAGAAGCAGCCAGGTGCAGGGGCAGGTGCAGGAACTGGCCCAGCAGAGGGCAAGGGCCTGCAGCAGCAGAGGGGCAAGGGTAACATTCAGCCGGGTGGCAAGCGAAAAGGCAACAAAGCCGGTAAACAGCGGCAGAATGGCGGCGGCAAGAAGCAGCAACAGCAGCAACAACAGCAGCGGCAACACCAGGCCAAAGCTGTGGCCGGTGGCAAGCGCAAACCGCGGAAGCAAGAGCTGATCTCCACCAGCACCACCACCACCATGGCGACCAGTCTGGCCACGCCGCCCGAGAGCCACTGGGAGAGCAGCTCGCCCCTGCCGGCCTTGGCCCTCAGCGAGACCAGCGATCGTGTGGAGCGCAACGTGCGCCTCGCCAGCGGCGAGGATCTGGAGCAGGACGCCGAGCAGGAGCCAGAGGAGCCGGAGGACGCTGACACCGACGGCGGCTCCATGGAGGATGCTAGCTACGAGGACGCCACCTCCGAGGCGCAGGGACGCAGCGGCGCAGTCGGCGACGATTCGCTCTACTACGATTTGTAAGTTATCCCCTAAGCAAATTCATTCGAAATTTTCCAGAGCTAACTCCATCTTTTCTCACAAAACGAACTACACTAAGTAGATATTTTCTAAAATATATTTTTGAGCATTTCCTCAAATAACTTGTATTGGCAATAACTTTTTTATATATATTTACGGATTGGCAATTGAATATTTTTCTAAATTTAAAACATTTTTTTCCTTCTGGCATTAACTTTAACCAATATCTTAAATCTTAATAGATATTTAATACCTTTAAAATTGATTAATATTCTTCAGTTATTTCTCACATTTTGTATTTTTTGATTTCTTAATATTTGGTTATTGTGTGCTTTTCAAAGTATTTTTCAAAATTTTAATATTTATTTGGGTATCCTTAAGATTTGGTTTGGCAAAAAACAAAATTCAAAACGTTCAAAATGTGCAGAATCTGAAAGTTTGAGAGAAACGAGAAGGGAGAATCGCAAATCGCTGTATAATGACTGGCCTGAGTATTGAAAAGAAATTGTAATTGCAAGTTTTCACGATCAGCCACCTACTATGTACATACACAACACTACACTGCACATCCAGAATTTTATCCTCCCATACACATACATCATCCAGGCAGTGTGTACATACCTTATACATCACCAAACCGTTCCAACTTCCCTGGTTCAATAAAATATTTCTGATGCAGCGGACTGTTGTCTCCCCGGCGATGATCCAGGTCAATGCCAGCCCCAGAGCCCCCCAGAAACGATGAATATCAAATGTATTACGACGGAGTCTCGAGTATTTTATAAGAACCTCTCAACCCATTGGAGTATGAATATTTGATCGAAATGTATGATAAACTGCACGCCCATCCCATTCACAAATATGTAGATGTAAAATATCGCAAATCTGAAACCGGAGCCATAACCTTACGAAAGAGTCTATTGAAATACTTGAGTCTCTGCGGCGGAACTTTCACGCCGATGAAAATACTCAGAAAAACTACCACTCTGAAAAACTACAGATAGAAACTGAAAACTTGCAAAGTGCTATTCCCAATGTTGTTAACGGACAAAGCGAAGAAAATTCGAATATGTTATCCAGTTTGTAAACCAAGAGTTTGCAGAGCCATATGAATTTTCAAAATCTGGGTCTTGCGAACAGTTTTTGACAAATTCTAGACACACGGTTTAGTCGTAAGAAACAGTTTTTTGTCTTTGTATTATCGAACCTCGCTGCTTCTCAGTGCGTAGCCTAAGCTCTGTAAATCAATTTTTAAGATGAATTTCCCCAAGGGAAACCCCTAAGCATCCGCAAGCGAAACTATGAAGCCAACGGATACATCGAAAAAAGCAACTATTACAAATTAGAAACCCGAGAAGGGGAATGGGAATGAAGAGTTTAGAAATCAAAACATTGTATTTTACTTACAAATATTTTCGCAACTAACAACATGTAATATTAATTTATTTAATCGACGAGAGATAAGCGTGAAATTATAGATTGTACTATTGAGTTATTTATTTATTTGAAAATATTTATTTATAAACTACGATTAAGTTGACTCTAGGCCTTAGACTAACAAAACTCTGTTATAATTGCATTATACAAACATTTTCCAGATAAGTGAGTAAATGAACCATGAAAAGAGCATGAGAAAAATCAAGAGCAACTAAACTAAAAAGAATAAAATTAAAACTACATTAATATCAAATTGAGAAAGTGTTTTAGTCATGTGGTAAGATGAGTACGCCTGCTCGAGGCATAATCTCCGATATACTGGTATCCATATATTGCATGGAATTGAATTGTTTTCTGCACGTTGCCCCATTGAAGTTGAATAAATTTACAAAATTATCACAGCACTCTCATTTTATTTTTTGGCATGGTTTTTTGTTATACCCTCTCTATAAGTCCGCACCCCGAAACCCCCTCTATAATGTTTTGTGCCCTTTACAGCCTGTGCCTGCAGATGGTCGCCTGGGCTTTCCTCCAGACACGAGTCAGCCTGTAAAGGGATCCATCGATCGATCGACGCGGATAATTCGCACATTGGACCACCGATCCACACAACAAAGCTAAAGTTCCTGATCTTTAGGCATAAGAGTTCTACCTTTAAATCTACACTTAGAATATACCATTTTTCGTATTTATCATTAAGACTGAAGGCAGAAATCGAGCGGACAACTAAGCGCGAACTACTGTAAATAAAAATTAAAATATTCAAAAACCTAGTTCCTGGTATCTCTTAATGTCGGGGCTCGGTACAACCGCTCGGAAAGCTTACGGAGGCGGGGAATATTTCGTATTCTGATTAAATCCCACTGTCACCATTATGGCACACATCGATTGCGCTGGAAACAGGTGAGCAGATAGCGCTGATTACTCCGGAGAGCTAGTCGCACCTCGCCCGGCACTGTGCGCTCTCCGCTCGCGTAATATGCTGATACCGGCTGACTACAGTCAAAGACCTTTCCATATGGGCAGTAGGTGACAGCACGTGCCGAAAGCGTAGAGATCATGTGGTCGCCGCAGCTAAATCGCGAGATCGCAGATCGCAGGGTGGCGACATGGGGGCTGTTACAAAGATCACATCTATTATAGTATGTCCGTAAATCAAAAACTTTTTGCCCGCTTCAAATTTTAACGTCGATTTCAATGATATAAGAGTTACAAAATGTGTAACTTTAAATCATTTTTTAATACTTTTTGTGCTACCGAATAATAACTTTTTAAGGCAATGGAAAATATTTTTAGTTACCTAATAATTATGGTTTTGCTAAAACTGAATATATTGAGTAATAAATGAGTACCATTTTAATAAAAAATAATAAAAAAAAAATTCTTAAGAAAAATAACAAAATATAAATTGGACTATTAAATTTAATTTCTTCTGGTGAAATTCATTAAAATCTTTCCATTTAATCAGTAGCTTAAATTCAAGTTTGATATCCCACAGGAGTTATGTCCTACTGTTAAGCCTGCAGTATAAATGGATGATAGAGTAAAGTTACGCTAGGAGACCCAGACCCAGACCCAGACACAGACCCGATCCGCTCCGGTTCCGATCCCGATCCCGATCCCAGAAACGCAGTCAGAACCGCATTGGCGCACTCCCCAGTTTAAATCGTTCCGATTTCCCTGTGTGAGACAAGTCACGTAGGCCTTGAAATGGCGAAATTGCTGCTCGACGTCGCTCATGTTCCCACATTCGCGTTCATTCAGACGCTGCTGAATTTTTCGCATGAATAGGCGAAACACGAGGCCGCCCAGCCCCCACAGCAGCCGAAAAAAAGAGCCGAAACGATCAGAAATAATAAAGAGACCCAGACCAGACCCACCCGCCGCCGAAGCTCGGACAGTCGGATAGCCGGACAGCCGGAGAGCCCGGGAATCAAAGTTCTCTTGGCAACATGCTGCCAGCATGGAACAAAAGCTGGCGTAAGCATAAAAGAGCGGGTGACGTCGCCGGCGCACGCTCCCCACGCGCATTTCCGGGCCTTATCAGCTGCTCTGGCGGTGATCACGATCATCATATGGCCACCATATCGCAGCTGGCAGTCTGAGAGCGGTAATTGCTCGGCTGATTAAAAGAGTTCAATTCGGGAGAAGCCCGCGAACTGGCGGCGCTAACGTACCACATACATATGTACATATGTATGTACACAGAAAAAAAAATCCGGGATAAAGTGGCCAAAATCAATCCCAAGTGGGCATGA
>JAEIII010040202.1:0-103959 GCA_018905755.1 Drosophila ohnishii | reverse complement strand
AGCAACCAATCTAATGAAAATTAAAGTTTAGAATCTTGTAATGATGACATTGACGATGTTCTGAACGAGTTGGCAAACAATAAAGAGTAATATTACATAAAATGTATGGGAAAAATATTTTGTCTTTTTTTTTTTTTTTTTTTTTTTTTTTTTTTTGAAATTTTTGAAATTTTTGTCCTTTTCTATCCTTTTTTTATAATCAATCTAGCTTTTTTTTGTAACGAGCTAACGGCAACACTGCTCGACGCACACACTAGCTGCACCGCTCACACCATGTTGCTCCCCCCTCCCCCCTCCCTGAGACCTGAGAACGTCATTATAGAGTCGATGAGAGCTGCGCAGCGTAGCTACGTTTTTCGTGTGTTTCGAAGATAATTAAAATCTAATTATTTGACTTATTAAGTTTTGTGCCCACTGGTGACGCTGTGCGTGTTGTTGTTGCCGCTACTGTTCGTGCATGGAGAAGAGCCCAGCCGCAGAACGCAATCGACGCAAGAAAATCTGATGTGAAGTACGTACGTGTGTGTTTGTGTGTATCTCGGAAAGGGAAAAGTTGTGCGTGTGTATTCAAGAAAAGTAGCATCTCCCCCCGCAAATTACAGCCACAATAGGCTCCCCGTCCCCACATTGGCCAGCAAGTGCCAATGTCGTGGCGTTGGCGTCGCCGTCGTTGAGCATCTTCATCCGCATCTCGTATACCTGAATTACCGCTTCACTTGGATTCCAGCCGTCGCCGCATCCACTTCGTTCTCCGTCTCCTTCTTCCGAATGCGATTTACAACTTACAATTTACAACTTGTTTCGCTCCCACTATTTTTATTTGTTTACCGTTCGCCTGGCGTGTGTGTGATGCGGGCAGAGGCAGTGCTGTGTAGATGTGTGTGTGCCGGCTTAATGATAATTGAAAATCAGCAATTATAATGACAGCGTTATAATAGAGCGCAGGCAAGTCATAATCGCGTTTGGAGGCGGGCCAGGCGCCCACTCGGCGACAGGAATATCAAACGGCGTTTTAAAGTTTTCATTAACACTGAAAAGTGCATTGAAATGGGCGTTATTGTGGCATATAAACAATGCTTTCGAGTACTTAAAGTGCACTAAAAATGACAAATGTAGCCATAATAATTATTCAGCATGAATATTTTTGGATTTAAACAGTTTTAGTGCTTGTTTGGTACATGCTTACCCCAATTTCTCGCCAGAAATTGTAAAATTGTTATCATTCTGCTTTCGTGCGATTCACAAATAAATAAATAAATGAAGTAATCACATAACGTTTCTCCATACAAATAAAAACCTGTGAAAAATTATTACCTTTCAAACTAGCGTTATGCAGTCTTAAACCAATTAATACAAACCATTAAGTGATATGGAATGTTTTCAAGATTTTATGTGATTAGAAAGAAACCCCAACAAAGATCACACGATATTTTAGATATAATATTGTTTAATTATCCTTTTCTTTTTAAATTAAATAATATCCACTTTTTTTTAGGAGTGGATGCATGAACATTATGCCCGTCTACTAGGATAAACCGCTTCATGTCCTGCTTCAGCTGGCAGACGAAGTCTGTTGGGCGAACCCAGTTGTCGGCAGTGAGACCCATGTGAAATGCCTGTAAGTGTGCTCTAATGCAATCGTGTAATAATAATTTGCGAATATAACCTCTTCCGCTCCGACAGTATGAAAAATTCAACAAAAAGCGCCGACAATGGGAGGATAGTGGTGTTCTGGAGCTGATCAAACTATGGAAAGTCTGCGCCTATGAGCTGCGCACCATTAAACGCAATGGCCATCTCTATGTGGCAATGGCCAAGCAGCTAACCTCTCTGGGTGTCCCTGTAACAGCTCTAGAGGTTCACTTTAAAGTCAACAATCTAACGCAGCGCTACCGCCAGGAGCAGAAGACCTTCGAAACAACAGGCATAATCAGCACCTGGAAGTTCTACAGTCAAGTGGATGATGTATTCAAGAGTCTGGCCGCACACACCGGTTACAAGTGGGTTGCTATTCATGAAACTGGAGATATTATTGGTTAAGAGAAACTATCATTGGGAGATGTTGGCGGAGAGTTTCTCTTATCCTCTAACCCTTTAAGCAGTTAGTTACTAATGTTTTGTATACCTTTACAGAGACAAACGCATGACGAGTGCCTCCAATACTAGCAGCTTACCCTCTACATCCGAGTCACCAGTTTGGAAGAATCCAATGTCTCAACAAGAGTTTAATAGCAACAACACGGAGGGGTTCTATAAGTAAGTAGTACTTCTATCTTTTTTATTCAAGTTTAATTTTTGTATTATTATTACTCTATGGCTAATTTTTTGCTTTGTAGGACCGAGTACGGCATGCATCGGCACTTTATGGACCACTCCCAACCACCTCCCAATGCCGGCAGTGTGGACAACTTTATGGCCTCCTCGGCAGCAGTGGCGGCGGTGGCTGCTGCTGCCTCCGCCCGTTTGGCCGACAACAACATGGATCAGCAAATGAATGCAGCTGCCGGTGGAAGCGGAGCCAGCGGTGGCGGTGGTAACACCAACGGTGGCGTGGCCAATTATCAGAAGATGAAAAAGTCGCACGAGGACTACGACAAGTTCGTGGATATTGTGAAGAACATCGTGGACACCCATAAGAGTACTCCGGACAAGGTGGATACCTTTGGCGACTTTATCAAGTCGTATATGAAGCGCTGGCCAGAGCGTCTCCAGGACGAGGCCATAAACCACATCACCAACTATGTGATTGTCAAGAATATGGAGCACAGCATGGTCAGCAGCCACAATCCCGAGGGTGTGAACAACCGACAATAACAATACAAGCAGGAGCCCAACAACTGAACGAGAGTTGTTGGATGAAGCAGCTCCACGAATTAAGCGGGACGGCAGGCGAGAATTACTTAAGGTGGCACGCAGTTACTTAACCGCATCTGAGTTGCAGCCAAGTTCATCAAGGGACACACACAACACCCACGGCATACAGTATTTTTTGTATAGTTAAAATATACAACGGAGTTTTAGTTCTCGTCGATCGTCGCCCCCTCGACAACGAATTGATTTCGCTATCTATCGGGGCGGGCGAGATCCAACGTACATAGAGATCCTAGCGAGTACATTACGTTTAGACACCATTTCCTACTGTTTAGCTGTAAACTATTATACATATAAATTAATAAATGCTTTAACGATTATTTATGAATAGCACCAAGAAAATAAGAGAGGAATATCGATCGTCGTTCGGTAAAACAAAAAATACAAAATAATCATATCTTTATTTTTGACAAAGGAATAAATTTTATTTCATATTTAAGGTCTACATAAGCTTAATTTACATAGCTACTAACTATGTATTGATACAAGCCCTTAACGCTTTTCCAGCTATCATCCAGGTCTATCCCCTTTATTTATCAGGTAAGAAGTACAGTGAATACTTGGCTATTGACGTTTATTTTGGTTCAGAAATTTCAGATACGTTGCACTTGACACGCGACGCTGTTGAACATATTGGCCGACTTTCCTGGCGCTGATGGTGCCACCAGAAAGCGGGCGAAGGTGCCTCCTTTGCTGTCAGCCACGCGTCCGGGATTAATAACCAGACAGTCGCTGACCAGCCGAATGAAGTGCCGCTGATCGCCGGGCAGGATGAGTACATTTGGCAGCTGCTTTATCTGGGCGTACTTAAGCGCCAGCTGCGAGTCGTAGGCCATGTCCTCGTCGGCCGGCGGATATATGGGATAGAAGGAGCCCTGGTGAAACAAATGGTTAATAGCCCGATGCATCCGTTCACCAGCGTTCGCGGCAAACTCGTGACTGAGCAGATGGTCAACGACGTCGGTGGAGGAGACGCCCAGCGTGATTCCGTCCAGATCCACCAGCGAGGGATCAGGTAGCATGTGCAGGTTGGGATACGTTTTGCGGAGAGTGGGCGGCGGCGTGGGGTAAACCGAGTGCACCATGGCGTCCTTCTGGCTGCTGACCATCAGCACTGTTGTGTGGCTGCCAACCACTTCCATTATCCCGGCGATCATCTTCTCGAAAAAGGAATCAAACGTCTCGGCAAGCTCGCTAACTATATTGTGATCTGCATCCAGGAAGGGTCCCGTTAGCACCAGCACATCGGGGCGGTGCTCCTTAAGGTACTTTAGCAGGTCGTGCAGTGGCTCGTAGATCAGATCAGTGCTGTGTGTAAAAGGACCGGCCGCCACCACAAACTGTAGCTCCCTATCGACCTTCAGGGGAGCGGGGGGCGTCAGCTTGCGCTCTGTGTGGATCTCCTCCACCACGAAGGAGTTACCCTTGGGTATGAATCCCTTAGCCAGCACCACCTGTCCTGGGAAGATGCTGGCGGACTTAATCCTCGAAAAGTTCAGCGACAGAAAACTGTTCTCATCGGCATCTGTCACGGAGAGAAAGGCGGAGTGGGCATCCAGCGGACCGTCGTCCTCGGAATGTATCATGCCCACGGCATGGAGCAGGTGAAGGGCCTGCAGCGTCTGCCTGTCCTGCGGATACCAGCTGCACTCGGCGGCTCCATCTGCCCCCAGCTTCTTCTCCACCAAAGCCCGTCCGGTTTCCACGAGGCGATCGTGCAAGTCGTCACAGCGATCGCCTAGCAGGTCGTTCATATAGCCCAAATTGGCAACGGTCAGCGGGCCGTCCTTGTGGAGCAGTTTCTGAGTCACCGGCAGCTGGTGCTCCACTTCGGTTTGCCAGCTGGAGCCGGCCAGAAGCTTGGGATGGCCGAAGGAGTCTACAATGTCACCTGGTCTGCCAGCCACTGTGGCACTTGGTGTTCCTGCTGCCACTTGCGTTCTTTTAGCCGACTGAGGCGTGTAGCTGACGGGACTGAAGAGCACTCCGCCTTTGAGGGCGGCGGAACGCGGCTGATCCTTCTTAGCCTTGGGCGTGTGCATCGCGGAGGAGTCTGCCAAAGACTCGCTCACATAGTCGTCCATCATCGGTTCGTCTTCCATCACGCCGTAGGTGGCCAGCGAGCTGATTTCCGGCCCAGAGCTTGCGGTTGCCGAAAAGGATTTGGCCTTTGGCACGACCTTGTCCTTCCTCAGCTGCAGCACCTTGCGCTCGAACTCGCCCAGGTTCTCGATCGTGGGGTCATCACCGTGGAGGTGGGACAAGCTAAAAGCCATCCACTGCTCCACAAACTCGGTGGCATCGAGGACGTTGTACGAGATGGCCAGCTCCAGGCACTTGGTCAGCACCGCCTCCGCGGGCTCTACTCCCATCTCGTCGAACTGCTGCTTTATTTCCACGTCCATTCGGTGTGTGCGTCCTGTTTGGCGTTCGGCTTTTGTAAATAAATAAACTCACGATTACTTTTGGCGGCAAAACCATGCCCAGGGTTGCCGGATCTATAGTAGCCTTGCATGGCTCGCTGAAACTCATATTTGCGGGTTGTTATCGAGCTGTGATAGGTATATCGCCCTTCCCTAATCGCGATGCAACAGCTGTTTTAATTTTTATTGACAAACTTGTTTTGTTTATTTATTCCGTGTGCAAGTGCAATTTCCGTTTTAAACGCTACGCTCTAATTCATGTGATCTTGCAGGAAGTCGACGAAAGTGTAGTGAAGTGAGTGATTTGCCATGAGCACGGACGATTTGCTAGTGCGCCGCGAACGGAGCGACGACTCCCAATCGCTTTCTCGTTCCCCAAGTGCCGCGTCTCCGGTTCCGCCCCCGACGGGAGCCACTACTCCGTCTGCGTCTGCGTCCGGCTCCTCGTTTGACCGCCTGCGCAACACCTTTCGGCGTACGGAGAGCATCTCCTCCCAGATCTTCAGTCACATCTCCACGCAATTCTCCAATGCCGCAGCGGCGGCGGCTGCATCCGAAGTAATTGATGGTACGACCACTTACCCGTATCCAGAGCAGTCCACGCCCATGCCTGCACCACCTGTAGCGCCGTCAGAGCCGGAAGCAGGCTCGATTCCTTCGCCTTCGAAAATCATGGCGAAAAGGCTGAAGCGCGGTGAGTTTGATTAATTCTGCCAATTAATTTACTAGAATGATAAGAACGGGTCTATTTCACGTTGTGTTAATAGAAGTTGTCAATAAAATTAAGTATCCTTTGTGCTGTTTACTAAGTAAATTATATCCAAGCAATACTATTCAAAAATGATTTATCACTTTTACTCACTTGGTGATATTAATATTAAATAAAATATAAACCGCAATTAATTATCACATTTATAATAAACCTACATAAGTAATTACATTATTCATAGTAAACGACAAATGAAAAGTACCATAAAGAAATAAAGATATTACAAATCTACAAAAATGAACCACAAAAAAATATTTATAACTAATGCTATAACATAAAAGAACTAACTTTTATTGTAATATGAAAATTAAATAGAAAATATACAAAGTTACGCTATATAATATATTCAAAGAACACCCCCAACAAAAAAAGCTTCCGCACGGAGCTTTCGAGCTTTGCATACTTGAGAAATCAATAGGATAAAAGAGACCTGACGTTAGTCTTACTCAACGCGTACACCAGAAGGATAATAACGGTGCAACCTCGTAGCGCCGAGTAGTTTTCGTTATTTGGTTAATTTCCAAGAAAAACCCTCTTCAAAAGAGGTTCTAACAGGATAAGCAAGACGAAAAGGTAACAATATCCAAGTGAAGGAAGAACTCCTGAGCAGGAAACTTCCAGCTTAATCACCACCTAACATCGATATATATACATATATATGTATATGTATATCTCTATTTTTATGGCCGATTCCCCACACAAAACGGACGCCCACGCACTCACATACTGCATACTGCATACACAGGCAGGTTTGAAGCCTTAGCAAAATGCGAGGACTCGTCGAGGATACGAAGAAGACCAAGCTGTCATCCAGCGGCAACAACAACAACAACAACAGCAGCACCAGCGGGAGCAGCACTCGCCTCAAGTCTGGTGGCACTGTGGCTGGTGGAGCCAGTGGCAGTTCCACTTCCAGTTCAAAGCCACTAAGGAGTGCAGCGAAAACGCCAACAATGAGCACACCAGGCGGAGCAATGGGAGCCGGGGCTTCGGCCAAGAAGGCGCCCCAACAACAAGTTGGCAAGGCTGCCAAGACGGCGACAACAGCAACTGGGACAGCAGCAGCAGCCACCAGAGCGGCGACAACAGCGTCGGCCAAAGCACAAAAGGGTCAGAATCCACCCCCACAGCCATTGCAGGCATCAAAGCAGCAACAACAGCAGCCACAACAACCCTTGGTGGTCGTGCCGCCACAGCAGCAGCAACAGCCTCTCCCGGCGAACAACGGCAGCACCACGATTGCTCTGCCAAAGGCCTCGCATGCCAACACCAGCGAGGAGCTGGCCGGCGGCGTCCAGGACACCATATACCTTTGCAATTTCCGGGTGTCGGTCGACGGGGAATGGCTTTGCCTCAAGGAACTGCAGGACATTGATGTGGCCGGCGGAACTGGCAGCCAGCAACCAGCGCACACCACCACTGACGTATTGGGTGGCACAGGAAACTCCAGCCACTTCTCCAGTGGCTCCAACTCCAGCAAGCGCAACAGCAAGCGCTTCTCCGGACTATCCACCGGTAGCACCAGCGGCGGTGGCGGCGGCGGAGGAGGTGCCCTAGACATCACGGACAATGGTATTATGGCAATTGAAAACCTTATCGGCCGCAGGCTGTGCGACATGGTCCACAGTGGCTCCACGGCACTCGGCTCCCAGCCGCACTCCCAGTCGCAGCACCAGAGTGTCGGCCTCTTCGCCGAGTGGTCGCATCTCTGTAGGTCGCTTCTTGTTGCCTCTGTTGCCCAGCACGCCTCCTTCTTTGTAGATCTCTTTATTTATTTCATTATTCGATTATCCGATTGGTTCCGATCACGCAGGCCAACTATATTGAAGGTATATCCAGGGTTAGGGCTTTAACTTCATACAAATTATTAGATTGAAAATATTTAAAATATTTCTTTATCCATGACTTGATTTCTAAGCTTGGTCTTTGGTTTGATATTAACTATTTGTTCAAAGCAAAGTTTCCCGTAGTGTATACTTATTATTAACGATAGCTTTTACCTTAGTTTAAGAGTCTCTTCTGACCAACTATCTCCTTGTCCTAACTAATATTCCGATTTTTATCGTACAAAAGATCTACCTGATAAAGTCTATATGTTGGCTATTGGCCATGTTGGCCTGGGTGTTATCGTTAATTAATTTGCATGCCTTTCCTGCATTGTTGCACATTTCGTTGCCTGCACTTTTTCGTCTCAATGGGGGCTTAACTGAAGGACTTTTATTTAATCTTAACAAAAAATATAATTAATGTAACGAAAATGAAATCAGTGGTGCTCCCTGTCACAGCCACTTAGACGTCTTCAAAGGTAGTTTCCCAGCTAGGAGTGTCCTTGATCGAATGGAGAGATGACTTTAGGTGGCGAGATTAATCTCTGCTTTCACGTAGTTAATTAGTTGAGTCGACTTACCGGAGTGCCGACCCTTAGCCTTGTCTCATCTGGTTTTTTCCTATGCCGCCGAGGATTGTAGGATGAGTCGTCTGTATCTACTATTAGGTATAATACTTTATGCTGTCCCTTCTCCTTTATGATTTTTAACTTAAAACTTACCGATTCTCACTCTGTTGGCTTTCCGCCTTTCCGGTGGTGGTGAGCCCTTTCTATCTACTGAGGATTTGACCTGTAGGCGGTTCTGGGTTCAGGACTCTAAAAGGAGTTTAACACTTCTCAACTTACCGTCCTACTTTGGCCTGACCCGCCTTCATTTCGCACCTTCTTTTTGTTCTCTTTGCTTTTGCGTTGCTTCTGATTTCGCTTACTCCCTCTGTCTTCGATCTCCGAGCTCGGGGTCAAGTCGTACTGGTTTGACGACAAGGACACCAGCTGCCTTTGCGGAGAGCTTTCCTCGGAGATAATGCGGTAGTAGCTGTTTCCTTTCTTGACGGATAACTTGGTGGGCAAACACTTTTTGTGAAGCTGACAGTTCAACGAGGAGGTGGAACCTTCTACGATTCAAGGGACAAGTATTAAAATAGCTCCTTTGACGGTACCCAAGACCTACGGTCATCCTGTCCACCATAGTAGGAATTCTGTCCTGCTTTTGATCGGTCCTTGACGCTCTTGGGTTGCTCCTTGGCGCTCTTGGGTTGCTCCTTGGCGCTCTTGGGTTGCTCCTTGGCGTTATTGGGTCGCTTTGCCTTCGAGCTCGGTGGCGCCTCCACATCACTGTGAGAAGACTTGACCTTGTCTTTCCGCTTCCTGCCCCGTCGCATGCAGCAGCAGATGATGAACAAGATGATTAGTAGGAGCAGCACTAGGAGGGCGGCAATGAACCAGATCAACGAGTTACTGCTGTCGCACTCGCGGCACTCCTCGTGCTCCTGATCATGGGCTGGCCCATTCTCCTGTTCGACGGGCGCCACGTCCTGGTGCTGTTCCTCCTGGCTCTGTTCTGGAACTTCCTGCCAGTCGCGAGCAGAGCGACTCACCTTACGTGTCTCCTCTGCGTAGCAGCTGTTGTCGTCGTCTTTGCAGTCCTCCTCGCCCTTTGTAAGATGCAGCAGGGTCTCTTGAATCCGCAGGATTCCGCCCAGACCCGGGTAGAACATCTCGTCTATGTAGTGCGAGTGCACGTTTTCCCGTATCCAATTAAGCAGCTTGTGGTTGTAGTTGGCCTGGCTCTTTCCCTGAAAACGGTGGCAGCTGGTGACAATCTTGAAAAAACGCACCAGCACACAGGAGCAAGTAGGAGACCGGAGGTTGTAGATGCGTCGCTGGCGGAAGGGCAGGAATATGTTGCTCAGGTGGCCCTCACTATCCACCGGCTCCAGCTGAGGCAGCGGCACAATCATCTGGCCCTGATCCAAGTCCTGCGATACACTGCTCTGATCCAGCAGGCTACAGCTGGCGGCGCCATCCTCGAACTTTGGGCCTTCCAGATTAATCGGCTCAATCTTGGAGCCCTTGAACTGACACATTATATCCTTGGCCGGAGACCGCCAGGCATTCCCGTTCGTGTTGAGGACGACGTAGCTCTGCCGCTTTATCTTCAGCAAGCACTGCATGGTTTTCAGCTTGAGCCGGCCGGCGTAGTAGGAAACCTGGGCCGCGGGCACCAGGTAGTGGCGAAGGTATCCGCCCAGTGCGTCATAGAAAGCTCGCTGCGGCAGCCGACGCGTGCTTTCGTCCGACATCGCCTGCACGATTCGGTTGACTGTATTCACGAACCGGATTAGCATGTGGACAACGCTGTCGCTGAGCATAGAATTGGGAAAGGACTTGGGCACCAGCTGCTCCAAAGTTCGTCGGGCGGACATTAAAGCTATCTCCTCCACGGAGAAGCAGGTCTTGCGTTGACTATCGAAGAGATTGGTGCCCAGAAATGTGCATGGTGTGACCGGGCTTCGTGCTGCCTTTGATAGTTCCTTGGAAAACTTAGACACAAGGTTCCTGTCCTTTGAAGAACCTGCCTCGTTAAGGTTATCGCGGTACTGTTGCAGCTCGGAACTGATCATCGTGTTGAGGGTCACCTCGTTCTGAAAAGCATTAGTGGGCACCTCCTGAGTTGACACGTTGATGCTGTAGATGGGACATCCTCCTGGCGCCAGGAAAAACAGCAGCCATGATAGCACGTGAAAGTTCATTTTTTCAGTTAGTCAGTTGGATGTAAATGTGGCTGTGAATCTAGCACTTTGCAAGCACAGCCTGCTATCTCCACGAGTCTCTAATTTTGGGGTCCCTCCCGTCCCTTTGCAGCCCGGGACACGGCGGAAATCGAACGCAGCAACCTGGTTAATATCTGCAAACTGGTGGTCAAGGAGCTGCTGGAACAGTCGCTGCGCTATGGCCGCATGCTGGACTCGGACCACCTGCCGCTGCAGCACTTCTTCATCGTCATCGAGCACGTGCTGGGGCACGGCCTTAGGCCCAAGAAGGGTTTGCTGGGTCCGCGGAAGGAGCTGTGGGACCTGCTGCAGAGCGTCGAGCACTACTGCCCGGAGGCGCAGGACATCACGGCCAGCGTGAGGGACCTGCCCACGGTGCGGACCCACATCGGCAGAGCCAGAGCCTGGCTGAGGATTGCCCTCATGCAGAAGAAGCTCTCGGACTACTTGCAAGCCCTCATCGAACACCGGGACGATTCTCTGTACGACTACTACGAGCCGCATGCGCTGATGATGAGCGACGAGGTCTGCTTCCGATTGCGTTCCCCTTGGGAATTCCTTTTAACCCCATCTCTTCTCCAACCAGATCGTTGTGATAATGGGCATTCTGGTGGGCTTAAACGTGATCGACTGCAATCTCTGTGTCAAGGAGGAGGATCTGGATTCCCAGCAGGGCGTCATCGACTTTTCCCTGTACCTGCGCTCTAGCTCAAGAAACGCGGATGCTGCGCCGGAGGACAGTGCTCCGCCGGCGCTATTGGATGCCACTGGGCAGGGCAATATGATAGCGGTGCTGGACCAGAAGAACTACATAGAGGAGCTCAACAGGCATCTCAAGTGGGTTATCGCCATCGTCCGCATGTGTGTTCCCTGGGCTAAGTTATCCCCCCATCTTTCAGCGCCACTGTGGGCAACCTGCAGGCCAAGGTAGAATCGCTTACCACCACGAATGCTCTGATGAAAGAGGACCTGGCCATCGCACGGAACAGTTTGCTGGCTCTCCAAGCCGAAAACCAGGCCATGCGCCAGTCCACTCACGGCGGGGACAACACCTCCACTGGTTCGGGCGACAAGGAGAAGAATAAGGACAAGGAAAAGGCGTCCGAGGAGCTGGTGGAAGAACGTCGCAAGACTGGCGAACTGGAGAAGGAGCTCAAACTGCAGGTGTCCCTCAAGGCGGAGTCAGACATGGCCATGAAGCTGTTGGAGAAGGACATCCACGAGAAGCAGGACACGATAGTCTCGCTGCGCCGCCAGCTGGACGACATCAAGCAGATCAACCTGGAAATGTACCGCAAACTGCAGGTGAGTACCTCTGCGCATACATTACCAGGGCGGTTTGGTTGGCAGGGCACAGAATACATTATCTAGAATCATTTCTTAGATTCGCAGCTTCTGTTCTCTGTGGTCCTTCTAACCGATCCTTCCCGAGCATCACAACCTAACACCGCTCATCACCACACTCATCTGGCCATCCGTAGCTCTGGTTTCGTTTCCTTATTTATTATTTGATCATTAGCTCCAAATGTAAGAATCGGTTTAAGCCAAAAGTCAAAACGTAATCCCTTCTAAAAATTCAACCAGGAATGTGAAGATGAACTCACACAGAAGGGCGAGATGGTCTCGCGCCTGCAAACGAAAGCCTCACAAATTGGTAACATTTTACAATCGCTAGAAAAGAAGTACGAGTCGAAGCTCGTCGACAACCAGCAGCAGCACCACGGATCGGGACCGGGAACGGGAGTGGGAGCGGGAGCCATTGGCGGAGACCGCTCTCCCAACACACGACGACAGCAGAACCTGGAGAAGTTCGAGGCCCTCACCAAGAAGCACAAGCAGGACGCTGGCCCGCCCATGAAGCGAATGCACCTCAAAATGGACGCCTTTCCGCCCTTTGATCCGGCCAAGTACAGGAAGTCGCCGCGTCAACCGGAGCCACCGAACCCACAGGAGTTGCAGGAGAGCAGCAAGGACGTGAAGACGCCCACATCTGCCAAGTCCCTGAACGATGAGCTGGCCGAGGCAGCGGCTGCGGTGACCCAGCACTTTGGGTCAGGCGATGGATCCCGCAGCGACTATGTCCTGTGCCGGGAGCAGACAGCCGCTGGAGACACTTAAGCCCCGGAAAAAAATTAAAATAAGATGATCCTTTGTCTATATATATGGCCCCGTTTCGAATTTCACACATACAGAACTTGGTAGCGTTTGCCTTTGTTAACATTTTTATTTGTTTTTCTCGAAAGGGAAACTAAAATTAGATTTATAACTTTATGGATTTAGTGCCTGACTGCATTTATACCTAAGGAGCCAGTACACCATTTGATGAAACATCTTCGTAAATATCGCATTCCGAAGAAATCCCATTTGTCAAAAATCAATTATGATTATTCATTAAGTTTTTTTGATCTCAAAATAAAAGAAAAAAACATGGAAATCGAAACGCTCTCTCGCGTCCAGTTCCGAACGGAACTCAAAGTGCAGCTTCTTAACAGGACCCCCAAAACTATAGAGACCCTAGCTCTCCATAGCTAATGTGTGTGTACGATATAGGATGCCTTTACTCCGTAGACCAGATCTCCCCCAAAGGGCATAGAATACAATTTGTTAAAGGTTATATGAATTACAAAATATGCAACCTCTGTTAGCTGAATTATCTTCCCCGAGTCAGAGTCCCCGATTATATACGATGATTATACTAACTAAAGACGTATGTATGTATATATGTATAGTGCGATTAGAGGAGGCTTCAGAGATGTTTATTATACATATGTATGTACATATGGATTCAACCCCCGCGCAACCGCTTAAATGTAATGTAATTATACACTCCGCCTAGTCGAAAACAACAAGTATTGTAATTATATAAATATTGAGACTAAATATATATATGAATATACAAATCTACATATATACAATGTAACTCTGCTGTGGAGCATCAGCCTATGTATTCTAGTACTCGTACTCTCCTAAATCGATCCCAGAGAAATAAAACTTATCCGAATCCCAGTCTTTCATTTGCCACATCTTACTAACAATCCAAGGAGAGGGTTCTTCCTATCGACGCTGGTACAACCGATTCTTTTCTTCGTTGGCAGGACTGCAAGGCCTCCTTAACGCACAAGACGGAGCTAATGAGCATGCTGGAGGTCCAGAAGGAGGACATGGAGAGCACCATTGAGCAGTTGGAGAAGAAGTAAGGAGGGTGTGATTGCGCTTAAAGCTATGGAAGCGGAGGGGCTAGTCAGATTTTGAAGTGTCTTGAAAATCGGGATAATTAAAGCAAAAATTTGCTTGAATATTTCAGATTAATTGTTTGAGATTACTAGTTTTAAAAATAAATAAATATATTATAGATTAGATTACTTGTTTGAAAGAAGCCTTTGTACTACTTTGTCTATCCTAACTACATTTAAATATTGTATAATTAATCAGGATAAGGTAAGGGAATAATAAATAGGCAGAGTCTGCAGGAGTTTTTCAAGCCCTTCAAATTGGAATTTAGAGTTAAGGGAGTAGATATCTACAATCCTCAATTAAATACTAATTTACTATAACTGCTGACTAGTTCCAAGCCTTTAAAAAAATCACAGATATTCAACCACCTACAATAGTCTATATTATACCCATTTCATTCCACTGTCTACAGGTGGACCCATGACAAAAGCAACCTGGGTGAGATTCTGAAAACCACGTCACAAAGCCTGACTACGCAGGTGACAGCTAGCGAGGAGAGGGCTGCTCGGGCCGAGGCCGAGTCCCGGATCGAGCGGGAGTGGCGCATCTCGCTGCAGGAGAAGGAGCTAAAGCTCAAGGAGAAGATATCCACACTACAGAGCTGTCTCACGGAGCTGGCCGAGGAGAAGGAAAGGAATGGCAAGCTCAAGGCCGACCTAGACAAGGTGCGCACCCAGTGGACGGAGGCACAGACCACGCTGGAGGAGTTGGGCATTCAGCTGAGCGTTAGCAAACTGAAAGTTTCTGAGATGCAGGACCAGGAGCGACGACAGCGCCAGCTGCTTTCCGGCTCCGCCCAGTCGCTGCAGGCCACGCCGGAGGCGCTGGGCAGCCCCGGCATCTGGGCACCCGATTCCATAGCCACACACTGCACCGCCTGCGAGCGGGAGTTCAATCTTACGCGCCGAAAGCACCACTGCCGTAGCTGTGGGGAGATCTTCTGCAAGGCCTGCTCGGAGCACACGCTCAGGCTGCTCAATGCCCAGGGTCAGCCGGGGAAGCCAGTGCGAGTGTGTGACACCTGCTACGCCGCTAAATGATAATAAATAAATAAATGTGACTGGGAATCGAAAAGGGCGGGGATTGCAATGTGAGCAAATTGTATAAACAAATTCTTATAATTTTTTTATAATATTCTTTGGATTCATCGACAAAAAGTAAACAATCTCAACGAAAGGTCAGACGTTCCTATCAATTTATTAAAATGATTTTTTGTGTTTTTGTGAATAAATTTATATGCATACCACCAACCCCGCCCCTAAGAACACTCTTGTCTAGATGAGATTTCGACTATTGTATTGAGTTGACCTCTTGACGTTATGTATTGATCGAGTTTTGTAATCAAATTATATTAATAAATGTGTTTAAAAAAGTGTATAACTTCTAAAAACCATGCATTTAATATTTTAAATTAATAATTTATCTAAAACTAACAACATTTTAAATTAATTTACTTTAATTGTTCACAAATAATCTTCTAATTTTGGCTGGATAAATATTAAAATAAGTTTTCTTAAGCCGCCAACGATAGATTTCCATTTTTAAATGCTACCGTTAAAAATACTTATCGATAACAGCAAGTGTCGCTGAGTCGCAGCCCTGCCTATCGGCTCAAGTCGCCTAGCCATGCAGCCCTGGCAGAAATAATTTTAGAATCTCTTATTTGTAAATTCTTTGCCTAGTGTCCGATCGAGTAATCTCGTATTAATCCATGTCCGGGCCGAATGTAGCGGGTGAAGTGGCCGGGGAAGAGTAGCCTCATCAACCTTGAGTTAGTTAGTAGCACCAAATACCCTTAGCTGGCGGCGACGACGGCGCTCAGCCATCGATTTTTATTCGAAGCGAATGTTGCGGAATTTCCCACTCAACTTTCCAACGCGAGTGTAAGAGAGCTCTGAATCGAAAACGGCGACGACGGCGGCACTTGTTACAGTGCAATGAAGGACGGTGGACACATAACGCTCACGCTCTCGCCCGGATCGGGATCGACATCGGGATTGGTGGGCGATGAGCGGGGCAGAAAGAGTCTGCGGCGGGTGAGTAGCGGGATGCAGTTGTTTCCGCTGCTCCAAAGTAAACTCCCTTCATTTGTTCCCATTCTCATGCAATGTTTTTGTCGCGGCTTAGGCTTGGAATCAGCTGCCGCGTTGTCAGCGCAATCTCATCATTCTGGGTATTACGGCCTTGTGCGTCACGGCGGTGCTCTGCCTGAGCGGCGACCAGTTGACAGCCACCAGCCACCAGGACGGGGAGCTCAAGACAGCTCCCTATCATCTGCGCCTGCAGAATCCCCACCACCATCCACCAATGCCGGAGAAGGACCTGCCCGAAGCACTAACGGAGGCGGCGCTTCCTGCTCCCGAAGATAAGCGACAGCCCCACCCGGAGGCGCTGAGCGATAAGGTAAGTGGCGGCGGACTACTTAATTGATAAGTGCTTAATTGACAGCACTCAAGGCGCGGGCTTATTAAGATAGCCCACGGTATCAGCACGATTCCCTATTTATTGGGGACTTGATTTACAACAGCTGGGCGCACTTCCAGTGAAATCAATCGCTATCAATGATACCAATCAATTTTTCAGTTTAATGAGATCGTGGCCTACGGCGATGCAAACTCTGCCGAGAATGTGGTCCGATTGCCGGAGACAGTGGCCGCACAGGGACCGCCGCAAGCCGTGGCCGTGCCACCGCCAGAGAATAACAAGGAGCAGGACATCGGCGGGATCGACATACTAAATAATGTGGAGGAACCCATCGATCAGCAGCAACAGCTACACCTAAGCGAACGCGAACTGCTCGATCAGGCCATCCAGAGTCCGCTGAAGCTGGGCGGTGTCAGCTTCAAGGAGCATCTGCGCAGGATTCAACCGCTGCTGGCTAAGGCCCAGCACTTCCACGGAGCGACCAATGAGCGGCAATCGGCGGTGGTAGCCGCCTTTAAGCACTCCTGGGCGGGCTACAAGAAGTACGCATGGGGCCATGACAATCTGAAGCCCATCTCGCAATACTCGCACGAGTGGTTTGGCCTTGGTCTGACCATTGTGGACTCTTTGGACACCATGTACATAATGGGTTTGGATGATGGTGAGTTGGCTTTACTCCCCTGTTGAATGATTGTTGAAGTAATCTCTCTTTGATACGTTTACGCTGAGCGGTCAACCGTGTTGGTATCCCAATAGTTGTTATTGAAAGAGCTTAAAGAGATAGTGTTTTAGGGGGTGTTATTATAATAATTTATAATAATTTTTTATTATAAATGTCTAATATTTTGTCAAAGTTTCACCATCAATCATAGCATAACTGACGCTCTCCTGAAAAGTTTCATTTTTAAAGCCGGTGTACTCGATAACTTGAAATCTAATGGAGCAATCGTTTTGAAACACATAACTTCTTTAAATAATTCTACGGTTTTTTTAATTTCATTATATTTGTTATTTACCAAAGTAACTTAATTTTTTCATCGAAATTCGGGGCTTTGACTTCCAATTTTAATACAAAAACAGGAAAATTGTTTAAAAATAAAAAAAGGCACGTGAGAACCTCGAGGCTCTTATCCTTTTTAATGAAATGGGATGATTCTGTGGACAGTTAGGAAGCGCACCGCAAACCGAGTATTTTTCAATACAAAATATAACACAAAATTGTTTAAATGGTGTGATATTTAATTCATTAACCTAACTCTAGCGTATCGTCACAACAAATATGAAAAGGGGATCTTTTAGCACCATACCCACACCACCAAAGGATTAGAATGGTTTGATTTTATTTTTACATTCCGTATTTACTTGCAGAATTCAAAGAGGCTCGCGACTGGATAGACCATTCACTGCGCTTTGATACTAAGCGCGATGTCAATCTCTTTGAGGTGACCATAAGAGTTCTGGGCGGCTTGCTGTCTGCCTATCATCTCAGCGGAGACACAATGTTCCTCGCCAAGGCATCGGAGTTGGGCAACCGCTTGTTGCCCGCCTTCCTGTCGCCGTCTAGCATTCCCTATTCGGACGTAAATCTCGGCGATCTTTCAGCACACGCGCCCAAATGGTCACCGGACAGTTCCACCAGCGAGGTCACCACCATTCAGCTAGAGTTCCGTGACCTGAGTCGCTCCACAAACATTTCCATTTACGAACAGGTAAGAAGGAGTTTATAAATGTAAAATATACACTATTAGGTGTTGTTTAAACCCTTAAGGTTGCCCACAAAGTGAACGAGAAGGTACATGATCTGGAAAAGAATCATGGCCTTGTGCCCATATTTATCAATGCCAACACGGGTACCTTCCGCAACTACGCCACGATTTCACTGGGCGCACGAGGGGACTCTTACTATGAGTACTTGCTTAAGCAATGGGTTCAGACTGGCCGCAGGGATAACGATAAGTGAGTATTGTGGTTACTATTTAATTAAAACAAATTAATAAACTCATGTTGTTTATCTTTAGCCTTATCTTGGACTACATGCAGGCCATTGATGGCGTGCTCACCGAGCTAATGCGTCGCACTCCGCGGGAGCATTGGGTTTACATTGGCGAGTTAATCAACGGCAAAGATTTCAAGCCGAAAATGGACCATCTGACGTGCTACTTGCCGGGCACTCTGCTTCTGGGACACCAGAACGGCATGCCGGACTCGCACTTGATCTTGGCCAGGGACCTGATGGATACTTGCTATCAGACCTACATGATGAATCCCACGCACTTGGCCGCAGAGATTTCGTACTTTGCACTTACGGATAAGGACGAACAGGACATCTATGTGAAGCCTAACGATGCACACAATCTGCTGCGGCCGGAGTTCGTAGAGAGTCTGTACTATTTCTACGCGTTAACCGGGAATCGCACATACCAGGACATGGGCTGGACCATATTCCAGGCATTCGAAACTCACGCAAAGGTGAATGCAGGTTATACGTCGCTGGGAAATGTTAAGAACACGCAGAGCACTCGCCTGCGGGATTTGATGGAGAGCTTCTGGCTGAGCGAGACCTTGAAGTACTTCTACCTGCTGTTCAGCGATGACCGCAAGGAGATCGATCTGGAACAGTGGGTCTTTAATTCGGAGGGCCATCCACTGCCTGTCTATCCGCTCAAGACTTAATTAGGGAACTAATTGGAGGGAAGCGCAACTTAGTTGCGTCGGCGTAGCGAACTAACTGGAAACTCGAATGGAGGAGGTGGCGCATTTAGGCTGCAATAATCTCGTACTCGTACTCTAGCGCAAATGCCAAATACTATGCTAAGCTTAGGGTTAGGCCGAGCTCACACACAGTAGGAAGCAGTGTCCCATGCTGGGATGGGTCGATTCAGATTAAGGGGGAGAGATACATAGATCACCGAAAAGTAGATGTTTTTAATTATTTACTACATTTGGAATAAGCAATTTTTATATTTCGCAAAACAATCTAAATTTATTTTTTTCAAATAATTCATATTTTTTTGTTTCAAAAGTAGGACGTAGGCGTCAATGTTGTAATTGTTCCCTTAACGTGGAATTCCTTTAAGAAAAAATAGATAACTAAATTAAATGGTATAACATTTAAGATGAGTTATTTTACGAATATAAACGAAATTAATAACAAAAAGTCATGTATCTCTCCCCCTCTCAAAGCGAAACAAAATTCAAAATCAATTTTAATGTTTCTCCTTTGAACAATGTAAGCGAAATGATATTTTAACTAAATGCAATATAGCGATTTAGATCTGTAGAAGGAATGCTACTTTTAATCTTTAAAGTCGACTCATCCTGCTAGCAAATGAAGTTTTGAAATATCAGCAGTGATCGGATTGTATCTATATTCTTTGTACTGATATCTGTTATTTTGTAATAATTTATTTCCTACTATATAAGCACCTCGATATTGGGCCATTGCTGATCCATCTCAGCCAGAAGGTTTTAACTTGGTAATCTCCCTAGTAGTTCAATGTGTATATGTGTTTATTTTAGCCAGAAGTTAGGAGCACAAAGTCAATTTGTGTGTGTAAACTAAAAAGTACGAATCTCAGCCAACAAAGGCTTTATTCAAACCCAGAAAAAATGAGGAAAAACAGCCGATATAATAAAATGCGAGAGTTTTCTTAAAATTTGATGGAATTATCTCTTTATTTGCCTAAGAACATTTCTCTTTACCCAGTACAAAAACGCGAATGCTTGATAATCTTTGATTGCATTTCTCATTTTATTTAGTTTCCGTTTTTAGTTGGGCTTTCTTTCGGTTTCGGTTTCGTTTTGTTGCGTTTCAGTGAGATTTTCATATTGAATCCTTTGTTTCGTTTTGTTTCCTTTTAATGTACTTAATGTTTATGACGACTATGAAATGGATGGGCTTAATAAACTATCAAATATTAAAGTTTTTTTTTTGTTTCCTTTGCTTTGCTCGCTGTCTCTCTCTCCCTATGCTGATGATGTTTTGTTTTTGTTTTTAATTAAAACTCACAAAATGTTTGCTTAAAAATCTTTAGTTTTCTCCTTAGGTTCAATTACAATTAGACACATTTTTAGCTGAACAATTGAAATGACAAGGACACACCACTGTTGGAAAGGGTTTTTGAGTTGAAATACAACTTGAAACTATTCACATTCGATTAATCTATCAATAGATTTCAATTTATTCAGTTTTTGGGTTTGGAGTTTGCCAACTTAAATTATGCTATTACATATACAATTTTTACACGAAAGTTATTTGTCTTTGAAGTTATAACTAGAAGAGAAATTCAAGATCATGCAACTCATAATCGAGGGGCAGGTGGGGGGTTTGGGTTTAGGCAGGTTCGGGGGTCACGGATGGTGGTGGTTAAACGAAGCACATCTTAAAATATGATACCTCTCGAAGTTGTCTTACAGACTACACACGTAATACAAGCAATCCGTCCAATGGTAATACGTATCCGTAGTATGCAGGAGTGTGTTAGTGGTGGCATTAAAGTAGTTAGTTAGTATTGTAATTGGTATGTAATTGAGGCTTATTGAGTGAGTGTTGTGGGTTTCTTCGTTTTAGACTTTTTAATCGTATTTATTATGTATGTTTGTTTGTTTTTGTTTACAAGCTAGTCAGACATCTATATATTTAAAACGTGGCACAAATCACAAGTCAGAGATTTGTCGCAAGATCAAGGATACAATTGATACGATTAGTTATTTTGTGTGTTATCTGTGGCTAATCCTCACCTCGCCTGCTACCTCCTATCTTTGCTTCTCGTTTCAATCAATTAGTTGTTGTTGTTGTTGTTATTTTTAAGTGTATAAGATATTACATTAGATTCAATAATTTATATAAATGTTTAAACTAAATTGGCTAAAATGGTGATTTTTGAACTGCTTTTGGTTTGCTTCGTAGTTTGCCATATGTAGTTGGTACACTTGTTGTTAATCCCTAAGATCTTTGCATTTGACACCCGTAGCTATGCCTATGCCGAAATATTCTCCCTTTACTTTCTCGTTTTGAGCACGTCGTCCATAGTTTGTTTGTCTGTAATATCAGAAGCAGTCGTACGTAAAGCGCTGGAAATCATATCTATATCTCCTCCTCCCCGCGTTAAAAATGCTTAGCTATACATATATATATATTATTTATAATTGTTGCATGCTCACTAACTATTTACAAAACTCGGATGCAACTTAATGCATTAATAAATATACAATTCCATATATATTTTATCTGGTAAGCTATGGGATGCAGCTACATAAATTGCTCTGTCTGATATTCCTCTTCCTCCTCCAACGACAACAACAAAATTGGCAACGGGATTTTGAATTGTTTCTCAGAAATTGCTTCATGTTCATCATGCTTGTGTATAAACTTAATTATGAATTATACAACCAATTCGTTTTACTTTCCTCTCCTTCATTTATGCTCATAATTTCAGTGGCTTTTCTTACGTACTTTTCTTTGTCTTCGTCTTCGTCTTGGTTCCATCATTTGAATAATTGTCTAGGGGGCCTGCTTCTCTACGTTATTACTTTACTTAGGTTCCGATTAGTGAGAAGCATTTAATGCTATTTTCGTCGTTTAGTTTTCAATTCACATCAATTGCTTTCTTGGCTTTATTTTGGGACTCTGTCTCCCCTCTGAACGCGTCTTCTTCGTTCTTTTTTAAGTAATTCGTCGTAGTTGTGAGGAAACTCGTTAAAATATTGTACAAACACATTGGACTAAAGTATACAAAACAAATGGGAGTTAAAACAATTTATGCTACGATTTAAACTTAGGTCTAGGCTCGGAAGTGGGACAAACAATAACTAAAATGAGCTCTCGCGCTCTCTTTATACAATCAGGAAGTCACCGCTGCTATCTAACGCTCTTCATAAGGTCGTGGCATTAAACTCTAGTATCAGACTGTTCGAGGATGCATTTTCCGCTGCCGCTGCCGTGGCTGGCGGAGCTCCAAGTCAGGAGGTCATGATCGATTTCACAGGATCGTCCAGACCACCGCCGGCCACGCAACTAAAGTCGTTCAGCTGTCCCAGATGCTGCGCTTGGCTCTGCTGCGCCATGCTAGGATGGTTGTGGCTGTGGTGGTGGTGCTGAAGGTGCGACTGCTGGTGGTGGCTCTGCTGCATCTGCATCTGATGCTGCTGCTGCTGTTGCTGGTGGTGGTGGTGTTCCAGTAAAATGCTGCTGCTGTTGTTGTCCGCCACACCGCCAACGGATCCACCGCCACCACTGATCAGGCAATCGTTCATCTCCTCGCCAAGCTGCCGGCGTCGCTGATGATGCACTTGCTCCTGCTGGCAGCTTGGCAGATTGGCGGCGGCCTGCCGCTGGTCGTCTAGCATGCTGTCGCCCAGAATCGAGCCCAAAGAGAACTGCAGCGAGTCGCCGCTGTTCTGCAGGTTGAGGATGCTGTCAATGGCGCTGGCCACATGACGACTGATGTCGTCGTCATACTCCCCGCCACCGGACACCACTGCAGCCACTCCGCCCATGTGGCCCACATGCATCTGCTGCTGCGGCTGCTGGTGTTGCATTTGCTGCTGCTGCTGCTGCATATTGTGTTGGAAGTGCTGCTGCTGCTGTTGCTGCTGTGTGTCCATCATGTTGGTGTAGGCAAAGCCATGTTGCTGCTGCTGCTGCTGTTGCTCCATCAACATCTGCGGGAAGCCAGTGGGCAGCATGTCCGCTGCATCCAAGAGTCCGTGTTGCGGCACCTGGACGTGCTGCTGCTGCTGCGAGGACATGGGCGAGGACGAGGAGGATGAAGAGGCCGTGCACAGCCGCTTGCTGCTGCTGTTGTCGTCCTCCATATCGCTGCCGGACCCCATTAGTTGGCTGTCCCAGCTCCGCTTCCGCGAATCGCCGCTGCCATTCACCAGTTCGCCGCCGTTGCTCGTGCCACTGGACAGGAAGTCACTGTAGTGCGCCTCCATACTCTGCATCCAACGGGGATTGTTGTTGCAGTTGAGTTCGATGTGATGTTGCTGCTGCTGCTGTGGTGCTGGCTGGGTTGTTGCCGCATATTGCTGCTGCTGCTGTGGCGGCACCTGTTGCTGCATGAACGTGGCATCGGGCACCCACATGCCCAACTTGCTCTTGTGATTAACCACCGGCGATTTCGAATCGCCAAAGATCTCGTCCAGGTTGGACTCAATGTCGTGGGCATCGCTGCTACTCTTCACATCCAAATGCACGGGCGACTCGCCAAACATGGCCTCCAGGCGCGTCTCCACCGACTTTTGCACATCGGAATCGCTGCTGAAGAACTCACTGATGGCCGGATGCTGGTTTTGGTTTTGATGTTCCGCATCCATCACCACTGGCGGCTGCTCCCGCTGTCCGCTGCATGAGGAGTTGTTATTTTTGGCACAGCTACTGCTGTTGCTGTTACTGCTGCTGCTGCTGGTGCTGCTCTGGTTGCTCTTGTCAATGCAGCCGTTGGGAAACAGATCTGCCATGTGGTTGCTGCTGTTGCTTATCATGTTGTTGTTGTTTGAGCTGGAGTTGTCCAGAAAGTGGGGGTGCTGTTGATGATGCTGTGGCTGCTGTGGGAGGTGTGGCTGGTTGCCATTAAGCTGCTGCTGCTGCATGGGCTCATTGTTCATCAAGTTGAGCTCCTTTTGCAGACAATACCAGCCATCATCCTGATCCACAGGATCTACTAAGCCATTACCCTTGATATGTTGCTGTTGTTGTGGTTCCTCGAAGCTATTCTCACTACTCTTGGTGACCGCCGCCGTTTTGCTTTCCACCTTTTTCATAATGAAGCTGGTGGTAAGCTCGGACTCTATGTCAAAGTTGTCATAGTCCTTCTTGATGTATCTGGCGGCATCCTTGTCCTGGCCGCTTTCGCTCTTGACAGGCTGCTGCTCTTCATTTGCCTGGCTACTTTCCTCCAGCTTGACACATGATTGCTGCTGCTGCGTTGGCTTGTTGAACGCCTTGTTGACATCAGCACTGTTTTTGAGCAAATCAAACTTGTCTACAACGGCCTCTGCCTCTGGTTCCAGCTTCACCAACTCATCCTTGATTTTAGGGTCTGCTTGAAGATCAACACTTTCGCTATTCTTATGGTCTTCCTCCTCCTCCTCCTTCTTCAGCTGTTGCTGCTCCAGCTCCAGCTCCAGCTCCTTCTCAGCTGTACGAATATCATTGATCTCACCCTTTAGGTCGTCTATCATCAGATGCTGCACCTGCAACAGCTCCGAGGTGCGATGGGGCAGCTGGGATTAAAAAAAAGAGTTATAGATATTAAAATTCTTCTTCAAAATTTATAAAGTACTCACAGTTGACTCTTGCATGAGTATCTCCTGAAATTTTCCATTCAGCTGACGGAACTTGTCCTGGAATCCCAATGCCGTGGCCTCAAACTCCTCATCTTCGTCCGAGGGCAGCTCCACATCGTTTTCGTGCATACAATGGTACCTAGGTTGGGGAGTAGGATAAGTATACGGTGTGATTTAAAAGAGTCTCAATCCTTACCTTATCAGCCTCTTCACCGCCTCATCCTTGGTGCGGAAGGGCTTCACATAGTCCGGCTTCAGGCAACTCTCCTGATCGACCTCCAGTTGGCGAACGAATCTGCGAAGGAACTAGAATTAGTATCTCTGTACGTGCATTGCTTGGCAATCTGCAATCCAGTGTTGGCCGCTTCATCTTGAAACCGGCATTGGTTCAACCAACTACTCACAAGGAGAGGCGTGCAATTTTGGGTTTCTGCGTGGGCATTTCGTCCAGTTTGCTTGGCAGACTGTAGAGGGGCAGGCTCGGCATTATAGTTGGCAGCGAGGGGACTAAGCTGCCCAATCCTCCTCCTCCTCCTCCTGGTAGTGCCACAGGTGGCAGGATCGGCGTAAGTTGCTGCTGAATCGGTGGTGCCTGCTGGAGTTGTTGTTGCTGCTGCTGCTGTTGTTGCTGGGGCTGCAGCGGCGGAATGGGCAGCATGGTGTTCCCTTGCATGGTGAGCGGAGGTGCATTGCTGTTGCTGCTGCTGCTGCTGCTGCTGTTTAGCAGATTTGTGGAGCTGGCAAAAATCAGTGGTGGCGGTCCACTCTTGCTGAGCACTGGCTGCTGAGCTTGTTGCTGCTGCTGTTGTTGTTGCTGGACCACGGGCAGCATGTTTATTTTTTGTGGCAACATGTTGAGGCTGCCATTGGACTGCTGCTGCTGCTGCTGGCTCTGTTGCATCTGCTGATTGTTGGCTTTATTTCGGCTTACTGTCTCTTTGGGTTTTATTTGCAGTTGCGGTGGCATCTGCTGCTCCTGCTGTTGTGCTTTTGGTTGCTGTGCCAGCTTCTGCTTAGTGCCCGCCTGCTGCTGCTGCTGCTGTTGGTGCTGCATGGGATAGATGTGAATCCTTTGGGTTATATTCGCAGCAGCTCCAGTGGAGCTTCCTCCTGCTACTGCCGTGGAGGACGAGTGATTGTTAGGCTGAACCACATTGGCAGGAAGGACAGTAGACTTTAGTGGCTCAGCAAGCGCCGCCTGCTGCAGTTGTTGCTGCTGCTGTTGTAGTTGCTGTTGCTGTGCCTGCTGCTGTTGTTGCTGCTGTTGCTGCTGCTGTTGTTGCTGCTGCTGCTGTTGTTGCTGCTGCTGCTGGTGTATTGTCTGCGACATAAGGGTGAAGCCACCACTACCATTTGCTGTGGGAAGCATGCCCTCGGGTGTGGGCACCTCCTTGCCGGAGGCCAAGATCCTGTGCTGCTCGGCAAAGAGTCGCTGCAGTGCCAGATTGATCTCCACATCGGTCATCGGTTTGTTGTAGGCTGCAATTGTGGCCGGATCGATTTCCTGTGCCACCACGGGCATGAAGGTGGCCTTGTTCTGAAGCTTGATTGTGAGGAACTGGATCTGCATTTGCACCTGCTTAAACACCTGTTGCATCTGCGGCGTCAGCTGGATGGTCTGCACCCGAGATACGGTGTTCGGCTGCGGCTGCTGCTTGGGTTGGCCTTGAAGCTGCTGCTGCTGCTGCTGCTGCTGGGGCTGCAACTGCAACTGCAACTGCTGCTGCAGTTGTTGCGACGGCAGTTGGAGTTGACTGACAACGGAAGCCACTGTGGGCGACGAAGCTATTGGTGCCGCCGATGTGGCGACTGTTGTGGTGGTCAGACTGAAGCTCGTTCTCTGCTGCTGCTGCTGCTGCTGCAATATCGCTGCCGCGGGCTGCTGCTGTTGCTGCTGCATGGGCACTGTCACACCCACCAGCTTGGTGCCACTCGTCGTCTGAAAAGGCTGGATGCTACTGCTCATCGTGGTCGTGGTGGTGGTCGTCGTCTGGCTGCTGATCATCTGCTTTCCGCTGGCCACATTTGGCTGCACAATCTGCACGGGATTGTTGTTGGGCTTCTGCGAGAGCGGATCTAGCTTGGGCATTGGCTTCACCACGCCCGCGTTCTTTAGGTTGGCCAACTCCGAGGTAAGCGTTGCCTTGGGCTTTCTCACTGGCTTCTTCTTGACCACTCCTGCTCCTCCTCCTCCGCTTCCACTGGGTGCTGCCCTGGCCGGCTCTAGTTTGGCCTTGCTTTGATCTATAATTGGCGCCACATTGGCCACCTGCTTGGTCACCGTGGTGGTTGTGGAGGTGGTGCTGCTGGTGGTAGTGGTCAGCGTACTGCTGGCCGTGGTGGTAATGGCTAATCCATTCGTGATCGGCTGAATGGGGTGCACGATCTGCTGTTGGGGAGGCTGCGGACGCAATGGAAGCGACAGGGTCAGAGAGCTGGAACCGGAGACCGCCGCCTGTTGCTGCTGCTGCTGCTGAGCGGGCAACGGATTCACATCGTTGAAGTGAAGCTGACCCAGCTGCAGACACTGCGCCAGCTGCTGGGCATTGATCCCGGCCGGAGCTATGAGCAGACGCTCCGTGGGTCCTATCGAAGCTGCCGTCTGTCCCGCACTCATGGCCGTGATCTGATTGGTCACACTGTTCAGGCAAAATAACTGCTGCGTGCTGGGATCAATGGGTGGCAGGGCAATGTAACGCTGCTGGCCATTGTTGGCCAGCTGGGGAGCAGGCGCAGGAGCAGGTGAGGGCACTGGGACGGAGATGGTGGCCGGTTGGGTCACAGGCTGCAGCATTGGCTGCTGTTGCTGCTGCTGAATGAGAACCTGCGAGTTGAGGGGCAGCGGCGGAAAGGAGACAACCTCGTTAGGCTTGGCAGGCAGCGCGGCCGGTGGCTTCATGGTCGTCGTCGTCGACGTCGTTCCACTGGTCATTCCCAGCATGCTGCTGCTGACCGGATGAGTTCCTCCTTGGCCCGATAATTTCCTATTGTTGGTCACTAAATAAAATGAGTGAGAGTGAGTTTTGGAATGATTCCAGAGATCCTTTTTTAATCCCTTACCTTTAACTTCAATCTTGGGAGCTGCTGAAACCTTGGGCAGCGCCTGGGCCTGTGGCTGCTGCTGAACTATTGCCTGTGGCTGGGGGATTTGGATAACCTGCTGCTGTTGCTGCTGCGCCAACTGCTTGCTGGGATCCACCCGCGTCGGCTCATTGATGATGGTCACATTGGGCAGGGCGCCCTTGAGGAGAGCCTGCAAGATGAGCTGCGACTGGTGATCCTGCGGATTGTTCGGATCGTGGCGCAGTATCAGTCTCTCGCACTGCTCCGACACGGTCAGCGTGAGACTGCCGGTGAGCTGCGGCACCAGAGCCGCCGCCGAGGCGGGGGATCCCACTGAAACCGAGACATTGGCGGGCATTCCGGTTAGCTGGGGCGGCAGTATCGTTGCTCCACCAGCAGTCAGACTTGGCGTGGATGTGGGCGTGGCCACTGGCGGCGGCGGCGGTGGAGGGGTAGCCTGTGGTATGGCCACCAGTTGCATTTGCCTGCCATCACCGGATAGCTTCAGTCCGGCGCTTGAATCCGTGCTGATCGTCGGGGCCACTGATGGCGTTGCAGGCTGGAATACCAGTTGTGTGGATTGTTGACTGGTAGTGGATGCATGACCTCCTCCTCCGGATGCTGGTGGTCCTCCCATTACTGTGGCTCCTGGCGGCAGGATCGGCATGATCTGAATCTTATTCTCCACGGCACTGCCCACGGGCAAGGCGGACGAGGAATGGTGATTTGGAACCTGCGAGATCTGAATGTTGCCAATCTGACTCGGCACGGCCGTCGGAGTGCCGTGGCTCAGCATCAGCGTGGGATTGCTGCTGCTGATACTGCTGGTAGTCGTTACAGGCGTAGGCGTGGGCGTGGCCGACGGCGTCGTTAGGGTGATGGTGTTGACCGTGGTGGGCATGCTAATGCTGATGCTGCTGTTCAGGCTCGTGATGGTGGAGGTGGTGCCGCTGTTGCTGGAGGAGATCATGGTGCTGCCGGTGCTGGTTAGCTCCGGTTTTTTGGTGTTCCTCCGAACCGCTGGCTTTCTTCTGGGCTTCACAGCTGCCGTGGTGGTGGCCACCGGATTGGATTGGTTGACAGACGGGGCAGGGGAAATAATGGGCGTCGGCGTCACCTGCGGCTGCTGCTGCTGCTGCAACGTCATGCTGGGCAGGCTAATGCTAATGGTGGGCGTGGCAGAGTTTGCCTTGGCCGCAGCTGCAGCCGCTGCTGCTGCCTGCTGGGCAAGATGCTGCTGCGCCTGCTTCTGTATCTCCTCAGCCGTGGGCAAGCGCGGCGTGGAGAGACCGAACGGCGGCACCGCTGCCTCCGCGCTGGGATCAATCTTGATGAGGATATTTGGTATTTCGGTGGCTGATTCGCTTCCCGTCGGCGGCTGGTGCTGCGTCTGCGGGGCAGGAATGGTCAGGGTAAAGGGCAGGCCATCGCTGCCGTTTTGGTTCGGTATGGAGATCATGATGTCGCCGCTGCTACTGCCCGTTGCTGTTCCGCTGGGGGTTGCCTGGGCCGACGCCGGGGGCTCTGGCTCTGCTGGATGGGTGTCCAGGCCCATTCCGTAATCCTCATCGTCATCGTCGTCACCCGTTATGCCGCAGAACTTCATCACATCGCCGAGGTCCAGCTTGCCATTGCTGCTCCGCTGGATGTGCGTCGGTGGCGGCGATGGTGACTTGGAACGTATTGTAACCAGCGGTTGAGCGGGCGCGGCAGCTATGGCTATCTTCTGCGGCGTGCAGGCACCACTGATCTCCATGGGAGCCACAGTGGGTGCTGCAGCTGCCGCCGCTGCTGCTACCGGTTGCTTCTTCCTTCGCGGCTTGGGTTTCTTCTTGGGCTCCGCCGCCTGGACTGATTGCTGGGCCTGCTGCACCTGGGACTGGGTTTGCTGCAGCTGATGCTGCAGCTGCTGGATCTGAGCCTGCTGTTGTTGCTGCTGCTGTTGCTGCAGCTGGATCGTGGCCATCGCCGCCTGTTGGTGCTGCTGCTGCATCATGGGCACCGGCGTGGACTGGCGTAGCGGCTCGGGGGTAACGGCCAGTGGAACATGGGCCGGCGAGGATTGGGTGAAGAGCTCCGTCGTTGTGCTGGTAGCCCCTGAGCTGTTCGCTCCTGGTGCTTGTGGCGTCTGAAAGGCGGTGGCTATCTGCTGGATGTGAGCTCCGTTCAGCTGGTTTAGGTTGATGGTGGCTCCGCCCAGACTCTGCTGCAGATGGGCTGGTAGCTGGGATATGGTTGTGAGACCGTTGGGCATCTGGATTTGGGCTGCCGCCGCCGCCAACTGCAGATTCTGCAGCTGGGCGGCAACGCTCTGGCCAAGGAGCTGGGTGTTTAGTGTGGCCGTCGTGGCAAACGGCTGAGATCGTGGCGCCTGCGCCTGAGCCTGAGCCTGGGCCTGAGCCAGTGCCGCATGGAGACCCGTTAGCTGCGTGCCCGTCTTGATGGCGCTCTGGAACTGGCCCGAGGCAGTCTGCTGGATGAGGTTCGCCTGCGACGACACAATGAAGGTAGGCGCGGCAGCCAGCTGCATTGTCGCTCCATTTGTGCCCACTATTCGCAGCAGTTGCTGCTGCGCCGGCTGTGTCTGCAGTTGGGGCTGTCCTCTGGCATTCTGTTGGATAACCAGCGAAGGTGCCGCCGTCAGCTGGGGCGTGGGAGGGCGCAGGATGAGCTGCACGCCCTGTGGATTCTGCTGCACCAGCACGGGCATCTGATTGAGCAGCAGCTGCTGCGGCTGGCCGGTAGTGGCTGGCAACAGGATCTGCTGTTGCTGTTGCTGGGTGGGATTGGTGGTTTGCTGCGACGTCTGCGAGATCTGTGCCCCTCCTCCGACAGCTTGGGAGCCCTTCTTCTGCTGCTGCTGCTGGAGCTCCGGCTTGGGCAGGATTTGTTGCGGAGCCTTGCCATTCTTGCCGGTGGTGAGTCCAGCATTGCTTACGAACCGATGTGCCTGCTGCTGCTGCTGCTGCTGCAGGGGCTGTGGCGGGTGCTGTTGCTGCTGCTGCTGCTGGATCGGATGATGCTGTTGCTGCTGCTGTGGCTGGCTGGTGGCTATGAGCTGGCCCTGCGGTCCCTGGATGAACTGGAAGACCTGCTGTGCCCCTTGCTGTTGTTGCTGTGGCTGCTGTGAGATGGTAAACTGCTGGGGCAGCATTTGCACGGGCTGTGGCTGCGGTGTAGGCGGTTTAATTGCAGCCGCTGTTATGGTGCCGCTGGGACTCGGGATGGGGCTGTCCGCTATCAGAGGACTGCTGCTCTGATAGTGCTGGAACTGCTGCTGAGCCTTCTGACCCTTAGCCGGCCCCTTGGAGCCACTGCTGACCACACTTCCGGTCGTAGCGAACGAGGTGGGCGTGCTGATGGCGGTGGCATTGAGCTGTCCATAGCCTCCGCCGCCGGCTGCCACCGCTGTCGCGCTGCTGATCGAGGTGGGTGCAACGGCGCTGCTACTGAAGATCTGGTGGCCCAACTGTTGCTGCACCTGCTGTTGCTGCTGTGTGGCCCGTTTTGTGCCCTTCTGCAACGTAAAATGGAAATTTTATTTTTTTAAACTTATAATTAAATTTATATTTATTTAAAGCTGTCCTAGACCCTTACCTTATTGAGCTGGATGTTGTTGGATCCAACCAGCGTGGCATTCAGCTCGTTTCCAATGGCATTGCTGTGCAGGGCAACACCTACTCCCAGTCCCGAACTGCTACCGGCTCCGAGTGACCCCGTTAACCCGGCTCCAGCTCCAGCTCCGGCGGCGGTGGCAATGAGGCCACCACTGGTCACGCCGATGACCGTCGTGGCAGCGGCCGGTGACTGGGAGGGGCTCGGCTGGAAAACGACGGTTCCAGCATTGGGGCTGCCATTGGTGAACTGGTGGATGGACTGTCTCCTGCCAGGCGTCGCCGCCTTGCGCTCCTAAAAAAAGGATAAATATATTTAATGCTTAATTACTTAATTACTTTAAAAAAGTTCGTGTAGAATCGTAAACAATTGAATAATTATTTTATTAATTATAAGGTCAAAAATGACTCTTTCACTGCGTTGCAAGCTTCTGACGAAAATTATATGAAGTACCTTGAATCTGACTTCAAAAACTTCTTTAAAATCAAAATATTTGCTTACTTTTAACTAAATTTTGTTACTTTCATAATCACCTTGACAAAATCTTAAGCTAACAACACCCTCTCCACCTGAATTAGATTTCTGCGAGTATTTTTTTCACACTTTTGGCAAAGAGATCAACTTACGTGTTCCTGGGGATTGCTGTTGGCGTTTACTTGACTGCCACCGGCTACGAGCACCACATCCTGTGGGAACGGCGATAGCGAGGGCGATGGCTGCAGACGAGGGCTAGCTGAGATCGATGGCGATGGACTGGGCGTCAGAAACGGACCCGGAGGAGACAATATTCCTGGAAAAGAAACGTAGTGAAATTAATATTTGCTTACCAAAAATCGGGCGCACAGTTGACCCAAATAAATATGGAGGGAGAGTGTGAGTGTAAGTGTAAGTGTGCAGTGTGTTTTTGCGTTCATATCTGGAGCTGCAATCGTTTTTTGGTACGTGACCAAAGTGGCAACTGTCCTCGGGTCGCCCCAAGTATCCAAGTATCTGGCAGACAGACACAAGCAGCCAGCAGCAGCGACGCATCTCCCATAATTGTCCGCCATTTCACAGAGTTGTTTACTCTGCCAAGGGGCCTGCCGAGCCACTCTTCTTCCTCCCTCCTTCTTACACTTTTTGCTCCCTTTGTGCATACAAAAGCGAGAGGCAACTTAGCACATTTTCAAACACCAGCTGAGAGCCCCCACTTAGCCGCTAACACACACAGTGAGTGAGCCGGAGATACAATTTGGTTTTGGGCCAGAAACAGAAACAGAACCAGTTTCATTCGAGTTCTTTGCACTTTTTGCTCATCTTGGGGAGTTCTTTCACGGCTTTTGTTTGGCTTTCAGAGGAGCAGGGGCATGCACATGGTCCCAAAAATATTTCCAATTATCTGGAGGAGCAGTTAATTCAATTGGGTTATCACAAAAGGTGAGTGTGTGTAAAGTGTGCTTGCTTAGAAAGAAGAGTTAATCCATCAGATAAGCACATTTACATTTATTAAATTACTTCTTTGGTCCAGAGCTCTCTCAACATATGGTTCAATAATTCGTTACTCTGTCCAAGTAAATTGAATTAAGGCCCAGCACTGAGGGAGGAGATGGTGTGATGGCAACTATTCTGAGGAATAATTTGCATATATTGCCGCAGCTGTAAAACGACAAGAACGGCGGCGGGGACCAGAAGGAGTAAAAGCTACATAAAAAGAGGGCTAAAAGGATGTGAGGGCCAGCAGCAGATGCAAGAGAAGAGAGCACGAAATAAAGAACGAAAGGGAATATAATACGTAAATGGTGGTCCTACAAATTCAAGTGCCTTTCGATAATACCCTTATGTGAGAGTTTCTCAAGACTGACCATTAAAAAATGTATTCTTATCTGAAATCAGCAGAACCTCTTACAAGAAACTAAATATAAATTAAAAGTATACAATTTGGCTGTATACTTTTTCTTTTATACGTCTAAAAAAAACTAAGTAAAAGTAGAAAAAACTGTATGTTTGGGGAAATTTTTAATTTATATCCCACATTCTTTTTATTTATATTTATGACTGTTATTCGGTCAGAGGTAAGGGCATTTCTTTTTAAATTATAATGAAATACATATGCTATTTATTTAATTACGTTATTTTTCCAGACCAAATGCAATTGCAATGCTTTTTCCGTATTTCCTTATAAAGAGTATATAGAGGCAAGGGATAAGTGAACATAAGCATGCATCAAATCGACATCGTCGTCTCCTTGTTTCTCATTGCAACGAAAAGTGGATGAGATGGAGGCAATGGAGGCGGGATGGGATGTGTTTCGGAGTCTTTTGCCATCGCAGCATCATTATCGACAGCAAAACTAAATGCAAAAGAATTCAGCAAGCGCCCCTTGGCAGCAGTTGCTCCTACTGCTCCTCTGAATGCCTCCCGCTGGCATTCAATCCTCCTCACAAGGTGGCCAGAAGAAGGAGGAGCATGGAAGATCGGGTTGAGGAAACATTCTGTTCGCCGTGATATATTCCTGGCAACGAGAAATGTGAATCTGCTGCCTTTTGTACGCTGCCGCAGGTTGCCTTGGCAATGTTTGTTTGCAGCCAGCAAAGGATTCGGTGGGCTGAGCAGATGGGACGCCAGTCAAAATCAAAAGCAACAGCTCCACCAGCTTATATGTGGAGGACATATATAAATGGTAGGCTGTGGGATTTTAGATAATCACATGTGCAATTTGATTTGCCTTTGACGCTTTTGTCGTCGCATTTCCATTTCAATTACGTAATTAGATAATACGTAGTCGATGGATTCTAAAGCATTAATTGCAAGGCAAAATATTATTGTGTTAGCTTCTACTGTACTAAACATTATTTTTGTATGGCAAAAACTCTTTTTTTTTAACTATATCAGACCTTGTCAGACTTTTTGAAGTTCGTCAGCCTTTTGTAAGCTGATAACCTAATATATGTTGTAGGAAAAACCTGAAAAGACTTCTTAAAAATGCTCCTAGCATCCTGAATTAAAAGTTCCAAAGACCAATTATCGAATGAATTAATAAGAAGCGGTCGCAGACCAGCATTAAATTAGTTTATATATTATTTAGAGCACCCAAAAGCTTTATAATTAGAGTGGCTGCCTTTGCCTAAAAGTATCCAACGATTGACGGCGATATCTTTGACACGACAACTCCCTTTTTCCACAGTCTTTAATTAAACAGTTAGCAGCGGAGTGAGCGAGACGACGACGACGGCGACGGGGACAGAGCCGCCTTGGTAATTTCACACAAAGGCAACCACAAACGCAACTAACAGAAGCGGAGGACGACGTCGAGTGGGTGGCGGCCAGGAAAAAAGGGGGGAAAATTGGGTGGCTGTAGAAAAAAAAAAAAATTGAAAGAGAAACTAAAGGATAAATTGACAAGCAGACACGAATACACACACAGAGATACTCCAAACTTTTCGCCCGTCGAACCACAGATGAGCGCACTTTTGGCTGCCGCCTGACATGGCGAAAATGGTTTGTGTGGATGCATGGATGGATGCTGGATAGATAGATAGATGGCAGCTGGAGCTTGGGTGCCGCATGAGGATGCGGAGTGGATAGGAATGGGGCTCTGGTACCGCCTGTTGGTAGCCGAATGCCTGGCGGCCATTTGCTTGAGTGTCTGGGCGCAAAACAGAGGCAGCAATGGCAATAGCAACATCCACGGTCTGAAAATGTTCCTTTGGAGGAATCGTGCACTAAGCGAAAAGTATTCAATATAAAATTGAATTGAATTACAGGAAAACCCCTTCCCTCTAAAATAACACTTATACTTTTATACTCTACTGATGTATATTTCTTTTTCTACTTCTTCAATTCTTAATAATATAATGATTTCCAAAAAATTAAACATTGTTTTCCCAGTGTGTCCCCTTGTCTAAGCCGCGTTATATTTTGCATTTCGTGCCAGGACTGAGGCAGAACCAAGCGGCAGTTGGTCGCGAGTCGTCGCGAGATGAATCCTATTTACAAGGCACAATTCTGACTGAGTGCACACACACACACTCAAAGTTGCACAAAAAGCGAGGAAAGGGGCGCAGAGAAGAGCCTTAAAAAGAGGGCGGAGCAGGGGGCAGCTTGTCAAAGTCAGTAGAATTTGAGTGAACGACAGACGTAGGAACTGCAACGCAGCAACGTAGAAGAAAAACCCAAGTGGAGGAGGAAGGCAGCCGAAGGCTGGAAAAATGTGAACTGAAGCAAAGGTAGTGGCAAAGTGTTTTCCTTTTTTTCCTCTCTGTGAGGGAGAAATATTTTCTAGTACGCCATGGAAGGTAATTCGGGTTGTTAAGCTGCTTTTCCAGCCGTCAATTGTAACATGGAATCCGGTAGGCAGTCAGATTTAATTGATTAAAATGTAATGGTATGAAAAGGCAGTCATATTATCAGAAAGGTTTTACAATATAAATATTCCTTAAATCGATAAATCGATTTATAGTTATTGTTAATTTTTAAAAGTGAAAGATAGATAGTCCACCTGAAATTCCCAGGTAAGAACTTGGTGACATGATTGCATAAAATATCTGAAACTAAATCTAATAATATATTTGATGTTATCAAACTTTAAACACCATAAAATTTGTATGCATTAATTCTTGAAAAATCGATTAATCACATTATACTGATTTCTCAAGAATTCATAGAGAATATTGTTGAAAAAGCATAATCTGATTTCTCAATAATTTATGAGCAAAAACTGGGGATTTGCATGAAATTCGTTTTGGGAAAGTTTGAATTGTAGCGATAAATAAACGTATATAAACATTTATTGCAAAAGATTTTCCCTATATTATATTGACTTATCAAATTAATGAATTTTGATTCATAATAAGTAGTTAAATTGTAAATAATATGGTAAAAAAAAAAATGTATTGTTGAATGATATTTTTCTCTACTTTTCTCTTTATTTTATATTAAATTGTTGATTAAGCCACAAATAGTAGTTAAAATATAGACTTAAATCTTTGTTTTTTGTGTTGTGCAAATATTAAAAGCAACGACTTATATTTTTTAATCAATAAATCTTTTATGAGTAGCAGAGTCAAATTATGTGCAACACACATATTTTTGTATTAATGTATGTATCTAAAATATTCCGTTCAATCAATATTTATCGGGCGGCAAGAAAAAAATCCTAATTGATTGGGGAGTTATTTAGCACAGCACACGCACATAGCATAATCCGTTTCATCCGAGCATAAATCACATTCGAAACAAGAACTTGCAAATGAAAATGAGTCGCATTGAGAAACTTTTGCCAAATCATGCGTTAATGGGATTTATAAACATTATAACCACCGAGCAAAGTCACCAGACCACGAGGAGCACTCAGCCTGCCTCCCTTCCCGACGACGACATCATTCTATGTTTTTCGCTCCAGTAAATTTCATTTTGCCGAGCTGGAGCGAAAAAAAATGTATATTTATATGCGAGACTAGGAGTCTGGAAGTGGAACTGAAACTGGTATGAAGATGGGACACTCTGGAGAGCTCCCAGGAACAGGAGGCTGGAGGAAGCCTTATGCTTTCGCATATTTTATGTGGCGGTAAATGTGTGTGTGTGTGTATCTGTGGCCCTGCTCCTTTGTTGTTTCATTTATTCGGTTGACTGGCATGACCTCAGGATGGCGACTCCTTTCCACCTAAAGTCTCCCGCCCTTTTTACCGCCTCATTCCACAACAACAATTGCTAAGTAGGAGCTGCAGCATCAAGCGGCGCCGCGGCATAGTCGGTTTGGAAATTTTCATCCTGCGACTCTTTTTTGCAATCGCTGTTCTTCTTATTTTACCCTTTTACAGGACATAATGGCTTCAGTCAGCAGTTCAACTTGCACAGCAGGACACTCTCCTTAATCGCATTGGGAATGTGCCATACCGACTAGCCTTACGTTAATGAAAGAGGTCTTATTGCCTAAGAGAGTATTTAAAAAATATTTTTGGATGCCATTTTTGTGTATTCAATTTTTGCATTAAGGGAAGTTTTACCATTAAAAATATGTCAAATATTAATTCAGATCCTGAAAGTGTTTTTTTAAGACAATAAAATATCCCCAAATATATTGTAGAAATTTAAAAAAGGTATTTTATATTGTTTCGTATATCTTTTAAGAGAGTATCTGACCTAGCGGCCTTTAAGCCAATTGCTTTTCCATATTCTTGTTGTTGATTCTGCTTGTAGATCTACTCCTCCTTCTTTTCTTTTTCTGTGTTTGTTTCTGCTCCTGGTTCTACTGGTTCCCCGGCACCTGACCCCTCGGCTCGTCCTATTGTCACAGTTTGCAACAATGGCAGACGTGCGCGCGAATCGGACTCAAAAAAGGAGCCGAGCAAACGACTGCTGGAGCTGCAGAAGCATCATCATCACATCAATGTGGAGGAGAGGGAGCAGTAGCAAGCGGAGGTGGGTGGCTGGCAGCCAGGATGCCGGGCGGTAGCTGGTCCTAATGGAGGCAGTGAGCACCACTTGCCTTTGCTTTTGGCGTATGAACTGTTGATGGTGTTATGGCGATATGTCGCCGGCTACGGACTCCGCTCCTTCGCTCCATTTCCACATCAGCCTCACGCGTTTATAAGTAGAAGCATAAAAAATGTTTGTGCACATAAGGAGGAAAAACAATGCCCCGGCAGGGCAGGATGAGAATACACAAAGGAAAAATGTTATTGCTTGTACAAAATTAAAATTAAATATGGGCGAAATCACTATCAAAAAAGACTTTAAATATTTGAAATTAAAAGCACATAAGTTTTTTCATAAACTATCCAAAGCAACCTAAAATAAAGGAATAGTATTTGTCAACATATAAGGGATTACGTTTCTCAGTGCATAAAAGGACACAGTGACAAAAGGAAGTACGTGGAGGTGTGGCTGGCTAGCTGGCTGGCTGGCTCCTCGTGGAGCGGATAAAAATGAAATAAAAATCGATAAGTAGAGGCACGTTTGAATGCTCACCCCCAAAAATTCCTCCAACTTTCCCCTCGTTCAGGGGAGAGTAGGATGGAGCAAGTGGTGAGCAGACGACGATGATTCCACTGGATGCCTCGTGTGTGTGTGTATACTTTGTGTATTGTTTGGCAAATTCTTGGAAACGTGCTACTCCACCAGCAACTCCTCCTCGTTGGGAGTTATATTTTGTATATTCTTTCCATGTCTGCTCTGTCTCCCTTCGGACTCACCCTATTTTGCACAATTAGATGTCATTTAATGCTTGATAATTCGCTTAATGACAGGAACAACAACAATCATTTTCTAGCTGCAATTTAATTTTGCGTCTTGTTGAAGGTTGGGGTCTTAGTTTGGTATACTTTTTTCCAGTTAATTTTCAATATTTTAAATGGAGAAGCTTCTATTTAAGTTAAACACAAAAAGAATATTCAACTTTCAATTGCTATCCGTTATAAAAGTGTCACATTAGATGGTTAAACGATTGGCACCAATGATTTAATTCAATGAAAATGCACAAAAGTCAATGACAGACTATTCAAAAGCTGTGGAAACACGCTCAATTGAAGACGCGTCAACTCGGTGTCAAGGCTTCAATTAGTTAAATGGAGTTGTTATCGCCTAAATTGATCCACAATTCAACCTTTGGAGCTCTATTGTAGCAATTACGGATAATGCTGGCGCGGGCATTAAATATTCATTAAGCGACAGGCAAAGTGATAAAAATGAGTGACGGAATCAATCGATAGTAGGACGCATAAGTACGTATATCGATTAGGTTCCACCAAGCTACCAAAGGCAACAGTTGGCCAAAGAACCAGTTGCCTGCTTTCGACAGAAAATTTGTAAATTAATTGCTTACGGGCTTTGAACAATCCGCCAAAATCATTAACACATCTTGTGGGCAGCTCTGTTTTGCGGAACTGTTTGGCTTTGCCGGCACTCTGTGCGGTTGCCGTGGTGCGGTTTGGCAGCTTTTGCTGCGGTTAATGCCACAAACTCAAATGTCAGGACCTGCCCGACGCTCGTCAAAGCCAGGTTGAACCGCACAGCCTATAAGCGGTATGTGTGTGTGTGCGTGCTTGGGGCTTTGTGTGTGTTTATGGCCAATTGAAAATGCATTATTCACGTCTCAAATGAACAATTCCGGCAGCCACTCGCTTTGGCGCCGTAAAACCAACCCGTGTTGCTAAGAAGATTTCCCTTCCCCTGGTCTCACATGTCACCCACTTTGCTGTGGCCCAAATCAAGGCGATCCGGGCAATCTTATATAGCTACAACCACAGCCCCGGCAACAAAGCCAGCGCAGTACACGCACCCCAAGGCGACGGCAAGAGTATCTAATGGATACCAGGCCAGACACCTGCAGGCAGGCACTTATTCAAGTACAGTGGGCACTCTCAATGGGAAAGGGGATTAGGCCAAGAATTACCGAGAATAATTTCAAGTTCTTATATACTTTTGTAGTCCTGAAGCAATTATTTCATCTGGGTTGTCGTGGCATTAATGACGCCTTTAATTGCTGATGGACTTCCCACACACGGGTGTGTGTATCTGGCGGTTCCAATTAGCGCACTCCCACTGTGGCACCGAGAGTCTAATGGTTACCTATTCTCCTGGCGAAGACGAAGGGCCATCGAACGAAAAGGTGCCACCACAATCTCTGTATCTGTATTTGTATCTGTATCCGTATCCGTGCCTCTAGTATCTGTGGCTCTTTCTGCTCTGTATCGGTATTTGGATTCGTGTGTTTGTGTGGGCGACGAGTACATCAAATTGTGTTTATGTGTGTGTGCCCACCAGCGAAGAAGAAACAAAAAAATTGTATCTATATCCTATTTGTTGGGGGGTCAAACAGGGGGCGGAGGAGCGACTTTTATAGGGTCACACGAGCGCGCATTTCTTCACAATTCACGACGTCGTCAAATGTTGTTGTTGCACTTGAAATAAAAAGCAAACCTTTTTCAAGAGCACATAAATATTAGAAAAATTCTATTGGACAGAAGAACAATTTCTTGAGCTAGGAAATTCTTATCTTGTAATCCTTATTATCATGGGTCGAGAAACCAAATATTGTAAGAAGGGATTGCTTCGGTTATAGTAATAATTTTCTTCTAGGATTTGGATTTTTATGCAAATTTTTATCCAAATAATATATTTTAGTAGGATGTACATAAGAATTTAACTTTTTAAAATATATTTTCTAAAGGAAAAAATATTTGTTTAATTCCGAAAAAATAATTGGATTTATAAGTGTTATAAAAGGTACTCCTTAAGGTACTAGGTAATTTCTTCCCGTGTGTATTTGTTTTTGGCCTCTGTTGCTTGATAGCTGCAAGTGCTGGTATGTGTGTGTGCGTGTGTATCTGTGTGTGCCATGTTATATATTGACGTATCTGAGCCTCAAGACGTGCGCTTTACACTTCTGCGCCCGAAAAGCCACCAACAACAACAGCAACAATAACAATAATAATAACAGCAACAACAACAAGACGAGGCCAAACATCATTTGCACGCGTGCTCTTTCCGCTCTTCGCACGAGAAGAGGAAGCGTGAGAAGAGAGAGAGCGAGTGAGAGGGCGAGGGCGATGGCGAGAGGGAGGCGGGGCCATGGCCCAGAGGCATCTTCGAGATACTCACTAAATATTTGCGGATAAATGGTGAAAATTTTGACTGCTTTTTATGCCCTGCTCCACGCGAACGAAGTGGTGTTGCTGCTCTACGCTTCTTCTGTTGTTGCTTTAGGCCCATTAAAGCGGCCAGAAGTTAATTCACTCCCACTCTTTGATTCTTTCCCTCTCACTGGCCCGTTTTACGGTTTGTTTTGCTTTGGATGCTTTCACTTCACATTCGGTTCATTAATTTGCATTTCTCGGGAGTAACAATTATCAGTTAGCGGCAGCGGCAGCGACGATAACGGTAACAGTTACGGTTGCGGCGGAAGGACAACAGCGACTACGACCACGATTACGAAAACGGCCACATTCATCTCATCGCGAGCCCGGCGCGTACGTGAAACTAGAAGCCCGACTGATTGCACTCGACATTTTTATATCCCGATGCGAATACGATATCCTGGCACTGCTGCTCTCGCGTCCTCCGCCGTTGTTGCTGTTGTTGTTTCGCGCGCGAAGCCAAGAATGAGAATGAGAAAGAGAACGGCAATCTCCGACTCGAGACCGAGACCGAAAAAAACAACAGAGAAGCGCGCGTGGTGGTGGTCACACTGGAAAAATACCATAATAACACGCAGCGGAGAGAGCGAGTGGTGTGGGAAGGAAGTGAAGAGGAGAGAGCGCAGAAAAATCGAAACTAAATAGAAGCAAGGGGGCAGCGGCTGTGGTGGGGCCGCAAGGAGACGTGTGCGGTGCACCAAACACGTAAAATCACTTAGGCCCCAGAAACAAAAGACCCCAGAGAGCAAGAGCGGCCAGGAGAGCCATGGAACTGGGCAAAGGGAGTGTGTGGGAGCGAGCAACAACAAGGACCCAAGGCGGCGTTGCCAGATGCGAAGGGCTGCGCTGGTCGTGATAACAGGTGGTAGCACTGTTTTCCCGCTGATAAGGTTAACGCAACATAATAAATAAACTAATAAAATAATAAAAAAAAAAAGTGTTATTGAAGTTTTTATACTGCAAATATTCCCACAGTAACAAAAAAGAAACAAAAACCAGATCCATAGGAAAAAAGAAAAATAAACAATAGAACCATGAATTGAAATATAATACAAATACAACTTATATTCCCTGGTGTTTTCCTTTCTTCTCATTCTCTGCTTTTCACAGCACAGTAGGCATTCTATATCATGAACTCCCTTAGACTAGGAATAACGTCAATTGTTATTCAACAAAATAATAACAGCAAGAAAGTGTCCCTGTTTTAATTTAATTTAAATATTTGTGTATACTTTTTAAATAAACTTTGGTTGAAAGTGATAATTATGTCATAAGGAGTAGAAAAATCTTTTTCGGCATACTTGTTACAGTGAAGACTTAGGCTTGTCATTAATTACCTCTAAGAAGAGCGTACTATAGCTCAAAGTTCATCAACTTTTATTGCCCTGGTCGCCAAACGCCACCTGGCGTTTACATTTGGCGCTATTTATTATGAGCCGTAATCATCAAACAACGGTTAACCGACAAAAAATGAAACGAAAACTACTTGTACTCCACTCTCTCCAACTCTCTCTGCCAAACGCAGCACGTGAGACCGGAGAGAAACAGAGAGCAGATTGGGGCTCTGACGCGCAGCCACCACCGAAACAATAACAACAAATACAGCAAATAACGGTAACAACAGGGAGCACATCAAAAAGCAACCCTCGAAATTGTGTACAGCAATAACAAAAACAAGCGGCGCTCTTTCAAATGAATCAAAATATGGATATGGATTATAATGCGAGAGTAAAAATGGGGCACAAAGCGCACACACACACATACAGTCGTCCAAAAGGATGAAATACTACACGATTCTCTTTCCGACATTTTTATTTCATTTTTTCTCTCGAGACTTTTGGCAAAAGTTTATGGGCAATTTTACAGTTGCCGACAGCAGTTTGCATTTCTTCAAAGAGGCAATTCAATTTGTTGAAACCTGTTACAAGGGGCAGAATGAAGATATGAATATGGCTGGCAATAAACACGTCTAGCCATCTCACTCCCACACTCAATCAATCGAAGTGTGTACACACTCATTTGAGTGCCATTCAATCACAACACAATTAACATGCATGTGTTTACTCACAGCCAAAAATCTCACGCACTAGATAAACTATATAACTGAGTAAAGTATAAAGTCAACAATAAAGCTGGCGTGAAATAGCAAAAAAGATTCCCACACACACACGCAGTCACACCTTGATTTCTTTCCCGTGCTATCATTATCAAACAAAGAATTTCAAGGTATGTACATAGATATGTATGTATCTGACCGTCCGCATTTGTATCTTCGAGATTGGTGAGTCTTTGTTGGTGTAATTAACCAACATTAAAGGACAATGACTCCTGATAAACGCCTGGAGTGCAGTAGTATTTCTTGCTGTTGGGATGATTGTGCAGAAAGTGTGGATACATTTGTTAGGTCCTACTGATTGAACCTCAAACAAAAGCATTTACAACGCGTCAGAAATTTAATTCATAAGCCTATCTGAGGGCTGAAATGTAATTTTGTTTAGTTAGGCATTTTGGAAATGTCAGAAATCAATAAAACAACATTTTGTTTTCGCATTCATTTGGCGAAAAATTTTTTTTGTTTAGTTTAGTTTATCTGCATTTCTAAAGCTGTGGCAACGTATTTTTGGCTCCAGGGGGGAAGTCGCAGGATTGTTTTTTTCAATACTGAATAATTTGCGCGTAACCCCTCTTTATATGATAAACTTTACTAATACATGCATTTTATTCCTATTTATATCGCTCTCGTCGAACTCTTTATTTAAACTCACAGCTTTTTGAACAAACTAATTATTTTTGTGGCAATTATAAATTTACGTTTGGCAATAATTCAGGTTCTCAAAAAATAATCACTAAAACTTTACCATAATTTAAATGCATTTCCAGATATTTCCAGACAGATTTATGGGATATAAATAACAGAATTATTTACCTGGAATGACAAATCAGAAGAGAGAAATTGGATTAAGATTGTGAATATACACAAATCAACACAAAATATAATAATTGGTTTACATTGAGAAAGATTAACATTTGTAATCAAAACATTTAACTTATAAACCAATAAATTAATTCATAATGTACAACGCACTGGGGGCTCAAAAAAAGCATTGAAGAATATATTAAATATTGTTTATTATCTTATGACAGTGCCCTCATATTTCGCATAATCCCTTCAAGTGCTCTTAAAAACACATTGTATTTTTAAAACGCATACTTGGTGGGGGCAATTAACGATGCGCAAATCACGACGATTGAGATTCGCGCTGATTTGCCTGCCGTCACCAAGTGTCAGTCGAAATGGCTGTGAAATTGAGATTTCCTACTTGAGCGCAATTAAAATTAACTTCAAATGAAATCGTTAAAACTGACGGCCATTAGGGGAGCGAAAAGGGCGAACGGGAGAAGCGCTAGCTTGACCAGCAACTCCGCCCCGGAAACCAAAGTAAGGGCCCGGCCTTGTTCAGAATCCAGCAGTCGCATCTCCCAAAAGCCAGACAGAATCCCTCCCTTTAGAGCTACCCAGGCAGCCAGCTTCTTGAACTGGGCGGCGTTGAATGCGGCGCAATCAATTTGTCGACTAATTGACATACATCAGCCCAGGGAAGTGTGCTTAAAGCGCAATGAGAAATTATATTTTTAGCCTCGACAGCGCCCCTTCTTTTTTTTCCACTGGCTATATTCGACGACTTCAGGCGAGTCAAGTTTTGCCATTCGGCGGGCTAAATGGGAATCAAAACGCGAAAACTCCATTAAAGTGGGCATCGACAAGGGGACTTGGACTGGATGAGGAGAGGTCATGAAGCGTAAGAAATCAAAAGCCAACTACAAACCACCCATAAATCTTGATCATAATTTCCCATTATATGTGCCGCTGCAGGCGGTTCAATTGGGTGAACTTAAAATGGTTGTTATAGGGGGAAATATGAGTAGGATTATGTACGAGATTTAATATCATCATTATTTCTTTATCATTTAATAAATTGATGGTCTAATTCAGTGAAATAAGAAACTGGGTTGTAATATTACAAAAATAGAAAACATTAATTTATATCCTTTGCCGACTAATGAGCTGTTAGGTGAAACTGTGATTATTGTTTGATAATTTTTCAATTGCTCATAACTGCAAAAGGGTCTGAAAGCAGTATTTAATTTTCATTTTAATTTTGTGGTGTCCCAAAATCAAAGAGAAGTGAAGGCTATTAATAGAAGTTGCCAGTTGATGTACTAATTTTTCAGTGAGCCGCACATCCCATCGCCATTGGGATCTGCATTCCGATTCCCAGTTCCGCTTCCCCGTGCCATCGCCTTTTGAAATCCCAGAGCTGTCTGTTTGTCACTCAGCATATGGCGGGGATAATTAGTTTGCCTTCAGTGGCGGCTCCCCAATCATCCCTCCCTGTCCCTGTCCCAGACTATATTCCTATCGCCGTCTCTATCTGTGGGCATCTGCAGGCATCCTTATCGCTCCAGCTATCTTCGAGATGTGGGCACAATTGCATTTTGTTTCACATTTCCACAATCGCAGCACCAGCAGCAGCAGCAGCTCTCGTTCGGATTGCGTTGCCGTCTGCAGCTGTCTACATTAATTAATTCCTTTGAATGCATACACAAAACACAAACGCACACCGTCACCCACACCCGCACTCGCACCCACAATCCCGATCCCCTCTCGACTCTCCTCTATCGCCGACATCGGGTCTGGTTTTCGTGTGTGTACATATGTAAGTACTTCTGAATGTTCGTTCGTTGTTTATTCGCTTTATGTTGTGTAATATATCAAATTGGAGTAGAGAGATGATGGCGAGAGCTGGGCGAGATGCATTTAATAAATATGCAGATGCGCACTGAAACAACAGTGACGAAAAAACAACAACCGCAAACGAGAATTGACATTCGGGGCGAGCACTTTCCTACCTACCGACCTCCCTCCCTCCTTCCCCTAGTCTTCCCGGATTTCCCCTGTGGCATTATCTGGCAGGTCTTTTAGATTGACACGACATTTGTTGGATTTCGTAATTCATGAGGTGTGCCAGATCACTTCTGACAACCTAAGAGATAGTTAAATATCAGCATAAAATGTTGAGTGGCACAATGAGAAATTAGCTTTTTAGTAGAAAATCAAATTATATTAAAAGTTATTCCAGGATTGTAAGAAAAACCTTAAAGAAACCTTATATAAATGTTTTATAACTCTAAGAAGGCAGTGTAAATGTATTTTAATTTGTATTTAAACTAAGCCCCATTTTCTTCCAGTACATTGGCATCGTTTAGCGTAGCCCGCCAAGAGTCACCGCAATTAAGATTCCACTTGCATCTTTCGGTTTGTTTTTAATGCTGATTTATTTATGCCCAGTTACGTGTATTTCAGGGACCCACAAAGCCGAGCCCCCATCCAAAGCGTCATCATTATGCGCCCAGACTGATGAAGTGGCCGCAGAGAACGAGGTGAGACTGGAAGCTGGATATAAATTCAGACAGATGAGGGAACGGGAGCAGGAACATGAACATGATCTCCTCCCTGTGCGAAGGTTTCGCGTTTCATCTTCGAGCACCTGCCGTGCAATAACCTGACACTTGAGACCGAACCCGAAACATATTCTCCGCTTCACACTCTCTCGTTCTTACCTTTTTTGCGGTGTGCTTATCTCCCCCCAGTTTCCCTCGCCTTCCTGCCGTTTCTCGTCCAACAACTCTTGTTTTGATTATGCTGATTGCAACAAATGTTATGGCCATTTTGGCCCGCTGACTGGCTTGCCTTCTGCCTCATTTTCAGCTCCTCCTTCCCAGCCAGCAAGCGTTGGCTTAAACATTTGTTTGCACTTGACATTAGCAAAGTCATAACACAAATTTCCTGCCATGCACACCACCACCAACCACCAGCCACAAGAATAATAATAATACACACAGAAAAAGTATACATTAACGCGGCTCTAACAAATTGCTGGCCGCAGCAATGGCCCCAGAGTGTTGCCATTCCAGCTATTTTAAATGGAATTGGACAAAATTAACATCCTTTAATACTTAAAAAAAAATGTATTTAAAAACTTTAAAATGTAAAAATTAATATTGATTTTGAACGATACATTTTCGAATCAATTTTAAGTCAATAAAAATATATCGGCAGACACTTTATTTTGAGATTCCGCAAACCGTATGGCTAAAAAATTCTTAAGTACGAGTTCACCGCTATATATTTTTTAAGCCAATTCTAGCCACATCTACTTGCCAGTCTAGCGATTTTTGTGGCACTCGGCGACAGGTAACAACACTTGCCACAGTCTAAAGCACTTAAGAGCGCCGTGAGGAGGGGATGTGAAGTGAGGCGTTCTGGGGACAGACAGACATCCACAACAAAACGGTAAAATTGTCATTTACAAAAGCCAACGCGTGCACAGGTAAAAACTCATAAAAAAATACAAGGGGGGCAAGAGCAAACAGAGAATAAAACAACCTACGGCTGCCAAACGCTCGTCGCACGTGAAAGTCAACGAACTGGAACACCCTGCCTGAACCCCGCTGGAACCCACAGATACACCAGATACGAGATACCAGATACAGTAACCCCCGCAACACCTGACCGCTGTCTGGCCGACCACCGCAATAACTCGAAAAAAAGGGTCTAAATTGCATGAACAACAGGTCCGGTCCAGCGGCCAACGGTAAAGCCAACATATGACCATTGCTTACCCCGCTTTTCCGGCTCCAGCGCTTTACCTTTTTGCGAACCTACGCTGAGGACCCGCTCCACACATGACCGTTAATTTGTTATTGTCGCACAATTTGCGATAGGCACTCAGAATCCCAAATTGTATCCCGAAATGGGCAGTCAATTCGGGCATAATCAACTGCAGATACTTTTGTTACCGGCCAGAGATCAAGTGTCCCCGTCTACGGTGGCGAATTGATGATACGGCCAATTGAATTCGTATCTGCAAGCGTTTTATGGCCATCCAAGGAACCCGACCCAACAAAAAAAAAGAGGTTGTAAATGCATAAAAAGAAGGTTAACCGGATACAAATCTGAAATGGGGGAAGAATTCAATTGCAAGGTGTAAGGAGAGCATTTAGGGAAAATTATATTTATTTCCGGGGTTATTTGAGCCATCTGGATTAAAGGCTTTTGTAAGCAGAAAAAAAAAAATTATGGTCTATTAGAGAACACGCTGTAGTTTATAAATTCTTTTATTATTTACAAAAAAATTTATATTTATTTATTATGGGATTTATTATGTATGTTCTTAATTAGGCTATTTCCATACATAAAAAATATGCAACTCAATTAAAAAGCTCCTTTGATTTCACTAGTATTTTGCAGCTGAATTAAGTGCAATAATAATATTTTTTACCAGCAATAAACCGCACATTTATATCCAATTATTTTGTGGCAATTTGAAATTACACTACGGTATCGATTTCTTTATACTTTAAGTTATTAAATAAATTTCCCAACTCAATGGAACGACTCAAGGGGCATTTTAAGAACCCATTTGGAAAAGCAGGGCAACCCAAAGAACCCTCTCTGCGTCTATACAACCCCAGCTCCCTCGATTATATTCGTTCCGTTGGAGGAAAGGAAAAAGAAGAATTTAACGGACAATTTTATTTTGATTTCGTTACTCGATTCTTTTGGCCAGATTGGCCCTGGACGGCGACGTGTACGTTTTATGGCCAATACGTGTTTCGCCCGACAATGAAAAATAAATTTGTTCGGCCTTTTTTTCTATATTTTTGTCTGTTTCGGCTCCAACCACTTTTCTTTTGGCTTTACACCATCCATTTAATATTAGAAAATGGACAGCAACTGAAAACTTTAGCGGCGAGCAGGGGCAATCAGAATCAGACAGCCTTTTCAGCAATCATTCACTCAATCGATGTATTCGAATATGCACAGAGCAACATCAAAGGTCAGCGGCGGCGGGGTGTGGCGGAGTCTCGTGCTGTGGGGGATTCCCCGGGGTGGATAAAGGGGTTCCGGCTGCTCCCTGACGGTTGGTTAGACACAATGCTTAGGGCACATCGAGCCGTGTAATTAGATTGTCACACTGAAGTGGCTGCCGCCGTCCTCAGGCGATGTCACTTCACTTTGGCCAGAGTCATTATGCCCGCTTGACTGATTCACTTTTTTTTTCCTATACTTTGTTGGTGGGTAGGCTAATATTGATCAGCTGTTTCAAAACGAGTAAAGCGGGAGTACTAAAAACCTAAAACTTATTCCCTCTCTATCTGTCTGAGTTCCCACACAGCTCAAATGCAGAAAGGGATACAATTACCATTCGTCAGCAAACAAAACAAAAAGGGTTCGATTTGGTCGCGTGCCTTAAGTTATGAATTTTATTCAGTAATTCGAGTCACCGCAACAGTGTCATATGCCGCTCCATTAAATGTAGGGGATAATCGCCGTCCGGTTATTAATTAAATGTGTGCTCGGGATAAATGCAAATAATTTGAGCGCTCTCCCAGTGGCCGCCGCAGACAGCGCAGCAGGTGGACACAAAGGATGAGCTGGAAAATGGATGCTGGCAAAGGACCAGCCTGGTCCATTCATTTAGTGTGTGAGTGTGTAGGTGTGTGCGTATTTGTGTGCGCTGACAGAAGTAATTACGTACAACGTACAGTTGCACATCTCAAACAAGCAAACATAAATAAAATATGGCCCAAAGGCTACATACTGCATATTATTGAAGGCAGAAGAGGCGGTCAAAAGATAGTTAGGCTTCCTTAAATCCTTTCAAAGAAACTGTAGTTATCACCTTGCCAACTGAGCATTGATAAAATATGAAAATGTCGTAGGTTTTCATAGAAATGTGATATTTGCTAGCAAATAAACTAAAGTTCCACAAAAATGTTTTCCTTTGATATACGTATGTATGTGTTTTAATTTAATGAATTTTTTCAGCATATGTATGAAAATATTTCTATTACTAATATGTGTTTTGTTGGTTGCCTGCATTTAATCTTGATTTCTTAAATTATATAATTCTATGTAAGGGCTTTTAAAATATTTAAATAAACTCTATAAAAATGTTTAAATATTACAATCATTTTTAATGAATTTGTAGTTATTTTTGCTTGTTACACAGAAAAGTTTTAAGAAAATGTATATTTGAATATTTTCTGTACTTGGCTCTCTTTCTTTCCCTCACAGAGGTATATAAACACTCGCCTAAAGACACTTGCCAAGATTAGGCAGTAAAGTCTAAGAAAGTCTGGTGTTATTATTTGTCTGACGGCCCAAAAAAAAAACAGCATTTAATATGAAATGTCGAGACGGCAAATGAATGCCAAAAGGGTTATGAAAATAAATTCAAGACGATAAAATCAAAGTGTTGCAGACGGCGGTGGTAGCAACAATGAATGAAAACCAAAGCAAACTAAAAGTTGTCAATTATTGTACTCTGCCCAAAGGCATTTGCCATTTGGGATGATGTATGACAGGCTGCAAGTAGGTATGTGAATGGATATCGACGAAGCTAGACATAGGAGTCGAGTAAGTGTGATCATAGCTGGACTAAATTAAATGTACCGTTGATTTCCTGGCTAAAAAGTACATTTGTTGTGACATACGTTCAAATTCAAAGTTTTTTGTTCAATAAAAAGGATTCTTCACTCAATGAATTAATCCTTATTTTTTATTTGTTAAGTACCAAGATACCAATATCGCTAACGTTTTTCGCAAGTAATAATGTTATAATAATACTTTGATATTCCAATTCTTCTACACATTTTTCACATTTTTACATATTTCCTGCCATCAAAAGCATTGATGTAAATTCGAGCGTTGTAAATTCATAATTCGGCCAAGTATTTTGTTTATTTTCCTACTTTTTGTGTTGTGTTGTGGGTCAAAAACTCTGAGAAGCTCGCACAAATTGCCTCGTCCCAGGCGATTTCGGTACACACAAAAAGCTAAGAGGCAGCGATTTCGAGGCAATTAGGGCGTGGTCGTCGGTGCGCCGCCGTTGAAACTGTGCCAATACTAACAAATACTGGCAAAAGCCAAAGCAAAAACACGGCCAAGAAGTCGTTCCGGGATGCGAAGGGGAGGCATTGCGAATAGTTGCAGTCGCAGCTGTTTACAAAATGTGTTTGCTTTAGCATAATATTTAGATATTTTGCGGGCAAGTGTAAGAATTGATGGCAAACAATGCCCCATGTGCAGAAATAAGTCAACATGAATGCGAAAATCATTAATTATTTGTTTGCACACACAAGCACTCCGAAATACTTTATGTCTGAGCTTGGCGAGTGTCCAGAGTTTGCGGCCAAACATCAAAAAGACAGGCGGCGGTTGGGCGCAAACAGTTTGCCGCTCTTGTCGAGTGCCAATTAGGACCGGAATATCTAATCCGATTATCAGGTGGGGTTTGAGCTCCCGACAGACAGACAGGCAGCCATTGAAATATAGGAGAGCAAGCAGGATTTGTGAATATTATTGCGGGGGCTTTTAAAGCACATTGATTTTCATTTAATAATGCCGTCTCGATGCGAACCCTTTGAACCTTAGCTCGTGTAATATGCCTACAAAAATTGCACAATAATATTCAACAATTTAACTTCAGCATAATAAATTTAAAAATACAAATATTTATAATCGCATTACCAGAATTTATTCATTTTGTTTGACATAACTAGGCAATACTATCTTTATAATAATAATAATAAATTCAAAAAAAAAAAAAATAAATAAAATGCAATTCTAATTCACCGTGTATCCTTTTCTACTTTGTTACAATTAATTAAAAAGTCCTAACAAATTTTGTTAAATTTTCCAGAGCACCGGCATAAGACCTTATTAACGAGCCAGAAACAAATCAAACAGTCGGAAAATGCTGGCTAAGCTTCTAAAAATGGTTCACACCTTCCACTCGTACACACACACTGGCAAGATGTGTAGGCAGATTTCAGCCATTAATTGCAACTCAGTGTTGGGAAAGGGCTCGCCCTCTCAATGGGTCAGGTCAAGTGGGTGCGGGTGGGCAGAAATCAGAAAAAACAGCAGTGAGAAATGCTGACAGCCACGGAATATGTTGTAGTTGGCCTATTAAGCGTCAGCGAAAAATCGTCGAATGGTAAAATGAAATAAAACATTTTACAATTTATTATTTATCATTTCTGCGGGTCTTGTGCGCTTGCCAAAAATATATTTCGATATCGGTCCATTCATGCATGGTGCAAAAGCAAAAAAGAGAAAACTAAAGATACTTTATTTTATTTTTGCATTCAAGCATTTATCTTCACTAAGCTGCATCTCCGTGTATAATTTATTTTATTATTGAGCATTGAGCAAATGTGGGTGCGTCCCAAGAGCCTGTGTGTGCTAATTGGCCAACTCAACTCTAACAATTCGCTTTTATATTATCTGGGGTTCATTGCCACGACATGCGAAGTAATCATTTATATTTCGCACTGAGTCAACTCGCCAAATTGCCAAATTATATTAGCCATAAAAGCCCGAGGCGTAGAAAGAGGGGAGCATTTGGCTTTATTGCGGACACGGAACAAAATGATGATGATATCAAAATGAAATCAATGTATAACATTATATTTAGACATTTTGCTGACAATAAATAAAACTTTAATGGACTTTTAAGTAACAAGTATTAATTGTCAACAAATTAATACAACAAAAAATTTAGAATGAAAAACTGTATCGTAGGTTTTCTGCCAGTGCATTACTGTTTGCCTTTTCCTGGGCCTATATATATTAGAGTAATTATTTTTTTAACCCACAAACGTCAAAGCTGACGGCAGCAACATTATAACGTTGTAGCAAAAGTAATTTCTCAAAGCCCTCTACCTTAATCTTCTTTCTGGACCCCCATTCCTGCCCTGGATATTCGCTTCGGTACCTCCTCGCTTCGGCCGCACAATTGCGGTCAAAATATTGGTGTCGTAAATTAGTTAGATCAATAATTTAATATTTAAGTCGGAAAGGATCGTAAAAATATATGATTTCTTAAGCCTTTTGCAAGATTTAGTGCAAGGTAAGTCAAAATTGTATATATTTAAATATAACGAGTCCCAGAGTGTCAATGACAGAGCCATTTTAATGACCGCAACTGTGTGTGCACACACATCCATTTGTGGCTATTTGTTGCTGGCTGTTCTTTTTGGCGGCTGTCTGTAGGTCCAAGAGGGGGTTCCCCGAAGGCGGGTTCTGCTTCGTTGACCGGACAGCAGAGGAGGGCGGGCAGGTCGGTTCGCCCAGTTGGTTGCGCTTTGATTGCTTTGTGTCGTTCTCTGGGGCCAAATGGCTGAACCGGGCCAAGCCAAGCCGAGTTGAGTTCAGTCGAGTCGAGTTGAGTTGAGTGACTGCCAGACCGCCAAAGTCCCCAAGTTATGGCCCGCTGTGCGAGTGTGTGCATTACGTAGGAAATTAGTTTTAATCCACTTCCTCGACTACCGTCTTGGCCACGTTTTTATGAAGCCATTCGCCAACCGACGCTAGCTCGGGTCTGCTTTAAAAATTGTCTCGTAAATAAATAAGAAGCCATCAAGGACTTTCGGCCAAGGATCATCATCATCTCGGTTGTCAATTAGTCTGTCACGTGCAGGTTCTCTGCAGTACATCATTTAGAAATCTCTTTCTTGACGCGCCGCAATTACTTGGGCTTATGTTTATGGCATCAAGTGTGCCTTATTCTCTCCTCGTCCCTCGGTACTCCAATTAAATGTTAAGTAACCCCAAAAGGTCGTTAAACCTCAGTTGGCCCCCGAGATTTAGGTAGAGATAATTTGCGTCAGAAATCATTAGGAAACTTGGGTTCTGTTGTTTGTGGGCAAAACTTGTTACCAACTTCCAGAAGTCATACAATATATCCAGAAATATTTAGCTACCGTTCTTTGTTGCACGTAATGATGAGATTTATTTACCTGGAATGACAAAACAAAAAGAAATCAGATTAGCACGGGGAAATAAACACAATTAGCATGCATGTTAATTAGCATATGACCACTTTGGTAACTACGATTATGAAAGTAATTTCTTTCCAATATACAGATAGTATGCATTTATGGTCACTAGCAACGAATAATTAAAGAAAACAATTTCAAAGCACAAAAAAAAACCTTTGTAAATTTTTAGCTCCTTAAATGAAATCTTATACTCAAATAGTTAATTCTCATTAAAACTAATTAAATAATCGATATTTTTAAATGTGCGTGTAATAAGTTCAATAAGCTTCGCTATGTAATCGATTCATTTTGCCTGTAATAATATCTGCTATTGTTTTTCCATAGCAGTAATCGAATATTATTGCAATAGTTATCGAAGTCTTAATACACCTGTCGAGCACTGACTGTCGCCTATCGATCAATCTTTTTCTAGCTGGAATTTTTTCCATCTTTCTCGCTTTCTAACCTCGAGAGTTTTTTCCCACATTAAATGTGAAATAATTTGGCCCATCAATCCCGAGCACTCGTCAACAAAGCCCAGGTAGCTAACTAAAACAACAGCGATGGTGAGTTCCTTTAACGATGTAGTATCCCCTCAACAGTGAGGCAAATTATTACCTTTTTAGATGGACAATTGCCCCATGGTGAAGGAGGGAGATGAATATAAGGAAGGCATGTGTGTGTGAGCGAACCTGCGAAGGTGGTCCAGTGGTAAACATAACCTCATCGCAGGTTTATCTGTCAATCTCTCTTGCTGGCTATGCCCCCAACCTGCTCTCTCTTTCTCGCCGTACCTATGCAAACACAATGAGCGGCCAAATGACAGATACACACACACAAGCAGCCAGACGGCGATTATAGAGCAAAGAAGAGCAAGAAGAAGAGGAAGAGCAACAGCAAGAAGAAGCATACGGAGCAAGAACAATGGAAACAACAAATACATCACAGGTTGCGTTGTGTGTGTATGACGACAACTAATGGATGAGCTTTGCTGTGCTGCTCTCTTTTTGTCAGCCCCACTCCTCCTCCTCCCCAGTTATTCGTGTGCATTTGGCGTTGCTGTAGTTGTTGTTGTCTTGGCCACTGGCGAAATTCAGTTTCCAAGTGAAACGCAATATTGCAGAGCGAAATGGGGATACACACAAACACACACATTTCGGATACCCTGAGTTACAGTTGTTGCCCGGAAGTACAAACTTTCAGATACATTTACGGTTACAGATACATATGTATTGATCGTAGATATTTAATTTAAGATCAAAAAGAATTATTTTCAAAAGAAAGCTTTAAAGATTTTCGAAAAACATTCGCAAATAATTTTTTAACGGGTTTACATCATTTTACTGTTCAATTATTATGAATATAATTTTTTCAAATAAATAAGAAATATTCATGCTAGATTTTAGTATATACGTATTTATGCCCGAGGTACAAGTTACCCAATAACCATAAAACCGCAAATTATTCGTACTCTATAACCCAACTCAATAAATAATTAAATTCAGAATCCAATTACTCTCCATTCTGCGAACAGCGACTTCTATGCTGCGAACTTAGCCTATTGCATTTGTTTGATTTGTGCGAGTGGAAAGCCAACTAAAGTGGGAGCCACCCATGGAGAAGCCAGTCCATCACATCTGCAGTGAACTCCATATCCAGCCGTCTTACAATTATAACTTTTTCCGCACAGCATCAGCAAGTCGGCTGCTCTCAACTATGTTCATCATCCTGGAGTAACCCACCATGTAACCCATCCATCCATCCAATCCATCTTCAATTTCGGCAAGTGAAGACGAGCAAACGCTATAACCGAATCAATTCCTGAAGTTTCGCTCTGTATGCGTGTCTGCGTCTGTTAGATACATTCTTACAACAGGTAATAGTTTGGCTGGTTGGCCGGTTGCTGGGCACAATTGCTGAAAATAACCCGACTCAAAAGAACTTGAACCGAAGAGGCGGAGGTAAAAATCAAGAGGAGAGCCAAGGTAAGTGGCTGGTCAATTTTTGTTGCTGCTGCAGTTTTTGCAGCTGCCCAGCAGACGGATAAAGACGATGGATGCTACCTGTGCGGTGAGCAAACAACCCAGCGTGTGTTATCCTTCTATGCTTTTACAGCTGTCGCCAGAAGGATAGCTACTTATATTATAATCTGGAAATTGTGAATATGGAGTGGTATTGAATAGGAGTAATCTCGAGTTGCGACCTTGGTTATTATATCTAATAGTTGAATAGATATTGCAATATAGCATTTTTTTTTTTAAAGGTGAATTAACTAATGTATTTTGTAAAATTTAATTAACTTGGTTAAGAAAACCTTCGGAGCCCTGAAATATTATATAAATAAATGTAATTGATTATTCGAACAACAATCTTGACCTCAACTGTGTCTTGAGAGAGTTTGTGCCATGCCATGTTTGCCTCTCTGTCAATAAGCTCCGTGTTTTCGTTTTCCTCCTTTTCTCCTTCCAGACTCCGCTCCTTTGTGCGGTTCATTGTTCCTGATTGAACTGCCTCGGATTAGGAGGAGCTGGCTAAGCGAAATGCAAGATGCCGATATGGCCAGCAGGTATTGTTTGGATTACATGCAACTACCGACAACTGCGTCGCTGGCAGATGCTTTTGTCCGCCTTCAGAGATACACCACTCGTATCCTCCCCGAGAAATCCCACAGTTTGCAACCATTATCGACTATTATACGCTTTGGTTGCAGCTGCCACTCTCTTTATATTTTCCTATTTTTGGCTCGGATTATCTGCAGGTAATTAGGCGAATCCTTAGCTGTAATTGATTGATCACTGCCTGATCTTGACAGGGCGGATTAGAGAATTAGGGGTGAAGTGCCGGGTTAAACCAAGCCAATATTTAGCACTTGAAGATAAAACTACACACTGTATCCAAAAGTGACCTGGCAAAGAATGCTCGTAAAATCGTTTTCATGGCCGAGTGCCCCCAATCAACACCCCATCAAAATTGTAGAAATAAAACCCAACTCTTTTCGAGAGGGAGTGGCTGGTGTCTGCCGGTTCTGAGTGAAACATCTCCGATTTCCTCAATGAAAAGTGACACCGAGTTGACAATAATTGGATTATGAAACAAACTGTTGCTGCCATAGCAATGTCAACTTGAAAGTGAACAATCGAGCGGAGGAACTGGAACTGGAAGCGAACCATTCATGCATATCATCATCGTTTATGGCAGCCACAACAGCCACAGCTCACCCTTGCCATGCCATGCAAATGCCCCTGGGAAAGTGAGTGCTTGTGGGTGTGCCTCTTGGTGCATCGCTGCTGGCACGAGTGGTATGAGCTACGAGGTGTGGGAGCCACTATTCACTTTCAAAGTCAGGTCATAATACACCAACTACGGGTTCCAGTCCTAATCCCCATCCCATTTCCCATTCCCTAATATACAAAGTTTTCTTCGAACATTTTCGCACAAAGTTGAGCTCCAGTTTTGCAGCTGGCCAGCAGCAGTAAGGTCATTGTATGCCTTCCTCCGACTTGGAACTGGGTCAACTTCCTTGGGGTTCCCCGTTCGTGCCGCTTTCGATTTTGTTGCACTTTGGACACTAACCCTTTCTCTCCTTGCGGCACGCGATCGCAATTAACCGGCATTTAGTAGCTCAGACGCCTGGCGGTGGGGAGCCACCTACAAAACTATGATTCCATGGATACACAGGTAATAAAAATAAGGCAAGACTCGAAATTAAATTTGTATTAATGTAACAGGCGCCTTAACTTTAGCAAAATAAGCTGAAATTAGTTTTAAATCATATCGATATATCCTAGATTGTTTTATAAATGTACAAAAATTCGTGTCCCTTATTTTCTAGCAAACCACCGGTTTTTTACTGTGCAGAAGCGGTGGATTCTCATTCTCTGCCCAAATTCGCAGCTGAAAAGCTCCATAACTGCCTTCAACGATCCGGACACTTGTGCAAATGTTTACCGCCGCTGAATTCACAATGAGCCATTCCAAGAGAATGGGCCAAAACCCAATTCAGAACCAGAACGGGAGCGTGAACGGGGGCCAAAAACGCAGCCGAGAGGCATGAAAATTACCAAGCGTAGCGGAAGGCGAAAAGCAAACTCGAATTCGGTTTTATTATAATAACTGGCGGCAGAAATGATGCTCAAACATGCATATAACACATGTACTTGAGCATATCTACCGTATACCGAAAGTTTTGTTATTTTATGACTGTTGGAAATCCACTAATCGAAATGGTTCCCATGCGTTTAGTTTAAGCTTAAATATTTATATTTATATGGCCTAAATTTTATAAAACAACAAACAATCAAATTAATTGGTGAGCTCATAATATGTTTAAAATACATGCTTAAATATATTTTTCTGTATACATTTTGAATTAGAAAAATAATGTTAAACAAATATTGCACTTAATGATTATATCAATTTGGTAAAAACTTGTATATAGTAACTAGGCTCTATAGTGGCAGGCCTCCTTAAAAATATAAAAAACATTGTAACATTATACAAAATTAAACTAAGGAAAGAATAATGGCTGAAAAAAAAAAACTGAATGATATTAACTTAGCCAAACATTTCTGGCGGAAACACATGAGCAGACTTGAACATTCAAAGACCATTAACCCATTAACCAACCATGGTATGAAGAATCTCCTCCCGCTCCATATCTGCTAATGCGATTGTCAAGTGGCATTGTAGTATGCAGAATGCACACATGAGCGATCCGGATACCCCCGTTGAAAGTGGATGACATGCAAAATGCATCCGCTGGAGTGCAGCAAGATGCCGGCGGCTTTTCCCCCATTTCCAGTTAGACAGCTTGACAGGCGGCTCTGAATTTGGTTAATAATGCAAGTTGGCTGAGCATTCGGAAGTGCATGTTCCATTGCGTGTCGAAGTTTGTCAAACAGAAAACAAGTCGAGCCACAAAACACATACAATTCCGTCAAGTGGGAATAGGGAAACGATGTAACTCCATCTGTTTTCTGGTGGTCAAATGTGAAATTGCAAAGGAAAGGGAAGGGTGTTAAAATCTGCTAATATCACATGACAGTCAGATTATGTTTGTCAGCATATAATAGGGATTATTTTTTGTTTGAATGCCCTTGTAGCATAAATTTGCATAATTTTTATTCATTTCATATTGTTTTTTAATGTGAGCTCAGCATAATAAATATTTAATTGTTTATTCCTCAAAAACAAGAGAGGGGAGAGAGTTCGATATTTTCTCTACTTATTATTTTATTTTTATTTATTTGTATTATTATTATTAATTTTTTTTTAAATTTAAATGTAATAATTGAAAATAAGTTAAGTCAAATTCCATATACTATAGGAAAATAAAACACAATTTCCACTATTTTCCGTTCCATGCACTATCAACTTTCTCACTCTTTTTCTCTAATATAGAAAACTTCTGCGGTTTTGATTGCAACGTTGCCAGACTTCAAAAAGGAGAGCAGCACACAAGCAAATGTCGAAAATTAATTATGGCTCCCCATATACAACAACACACAGCACACGAGAATCAAAAACAAAAATCATGAGCGGAGCAATAACAACAACGGCGAAATGGAGGAGAGAAATAAACAACAGCCAACATATGCAGAAAGGCAGACAGGACGACGACAAGAGGAAGTTGTGAAGTGGAGACTGGGAAGCGGAGATGGAGAGAGGAAGCGGAGATGGAGCTCAGCAGAAGGTTCAAAAGTTGGGAGTTTGCGCGGCAGCCGCAAAAAAACCTGTACAGAAATTATCTATAATAAAAATGCAAAACTTTCCGTACGCACATACATTCATACAAACAAACATCATGTACATATGTATGTATGTATCGAAAAAAGGGTTGAAGAAGCGACATGTCGAAAATCAAAAACTCTCGACTCTCCGGAGAGCCAAAAAACAGGAACAGCAACAACAGCTATTGCAATAACAAGCAGAGAAACAAACGGGATAAATGACAGATGAAACACACGCGGAGAGCGAGGTTACGTATGTGTGTGTGTTGGTCCTGCGAGCAAAGGTGAGCAGCAGCGAGTAATATTAATCCTCTGGTGCTGGTCTGGAATCGGGATTCGAAGTGGGCTTGGGCATGAGTTTGCTTTGTTCGCTAGCTTGCTTGCAGATCAAACCGGAATATAACCCCTAATGAAAACAGCACAACACCGAAACAACAACAAATGTTACCGAATCGATTAAATGGGTGTGAGTGAGAGCATCAAACCACGACGCACACTCTAAATCACAGCGACGACTGAGAAATTAGAACATCCACTTATTTAAATATTTTCTAATTTACATATACATACATACGTACATCTGTATGTGGAATTAAAAGATATGTACATGTTCAAAAGGAAAACATCTCAATTTTTTTAAGTGATATTTATTAAAATATATATGTATAGTAAACCCTGATTGTACAAAATATACTTATGCATTGATAGGTATTGTAAACTTAAAATGAATAAAATTACCTGAGCAATCAATTAAAATTATTTCATAACTTGTTTATATTGTTTAGAATTTATAAGTGAATTAGTAAAGCCGCTGTTAAATTAGTTAAATAACCTTAAAAGGCATAATACCAGCAGATTTGTATGTCCACTTTTGAAATACCCTCAATGGTTTCTAATTAAGTTGCTATAGGTGTTGGGTGCATGTCTAACTGGCGGATAGCAGTCGCATATCCGTTGCCGCCATATTAGACATTCGGGCGCAAAAATAATTTATGCCCAGCTTGCGTCTGACCCCCCTTTATCCCTTAGCGACCCAATAGCTACGATTCACTACCAACAATTTACAACTGGCACAACTGAAAGGGCGAATTCCGGACTTGGATGATGCATGGACAGCATCGGAAATTGGTCGATTAGACGGGGGAAATATTTCTAGTAAAGGACAGAAGTCCCCGATTTCCAGAGCAGTGTTGGTAAATGCATTTTGATATATAAATGGTATTGCTTACTATTCGGCGCGGTAAATGTTGATTTAAGTTAAGTGTATAACTTTGAAAAAGATCCATTTACTTTCTTTATGAGCGTTAAACGTTCTTAATTTAAGTAAAACATGTTTCCCTTAGCCATGCCCTTTTTTCCCTATAAATATAATTTATATTTATATTACATTGCCTACATTTCTGCGTCTGTGTTCGGTTAAAAGATTTTTTTTCCCTCGGGAAATTGACTTCGACTCGAGTCTTTTGCTTCAGTTTTCCCATTGTTATTGGCGCTAATTCCGATGTGCTCCCAAAAACAATTTCCTGAGAGCGCATTCGCGATTGTCGTCGGCATCGTCGTCGTCGTTTTCCACATCGTCTTTTGGCCACTTCGACTCGCCCCGATTTTTTAATAGATAGATACACATCGCAGCCAGCGGCGCGATTAACCCCCAAAAAGAAGTGTCAACTTTTAACTCAACCGCCAAGTGGCCAACCCCAAGGATTTGTGTCATTGTGAAATAATTTTGTTAATTCAGTTTTGGCAATAAAAAAGCTATTCTTACAGGCATTGTTTACATGATTTTTTTATTTTTTAATATTTATTTAAACGTTTTTATTTGAGATTTTTTAATATAATAGTTAATATTTAAAAAATACGTTTATAGGTATAACTGTGCGCTATGCAGTTAAATTTTTGTTTTTGTTTTTAAGTATAAAAATACATATTTATTATTATTATTATTTTGACAGTTGCTTCTGCTAATAAGCTAGACAAGTATAAGACAAAAAACTTCCTTTGTCTAACAGTATAATAACTCTGCAAAATAAAGTGTCAAGACTTATTGCAAACTCCACAAAAGGTTGGAAAAACCACAAGGATTCATGTAATTTGCTGTACCAGACGCAAGACGCTAGATGAGAAAAGTTCGCAAGCTTTTTCCAGAAATCAAAGCAATTTCATTAGGGAAAAGAGGAAAAACAGAGAGTGAGAGTGGAACCAGAGCGGGACGGGGAAGTTAATAGCCCTATGCGTTGCTTTGGCAACTTTTGCCAACTTTTTGCTGTCCCTTTGTGTGCCAAGATTAATGATGTGCCTCGAGGATGACGATGCTGCATGAATGCTTGGATTTTCCACTGTGAGGGGGAGTCGGTTTGGGGACCCGTCTATATGCTAATCAAATTTTCATCTGCCAACATTGTTCTTGGCCTTGCTTGGCACTCGTAAATCATTATACAAAAACGAAAAAAGCTAAGGGCAATTAGGCGCATAGAGCAACAAATGCACTGATAACAGCAGCGTGAGTCTAGAGAGAAAATGCTGGAATATATCCGAAAGGCAGAGAGTTCGCGGAAAGCGGGAGAGAATAATGAAAAACTCTCTTTTTGGCACCCATACGCTCTCCGAAATCTCTCTGTTGATAAGCAAATACAATTTCTAAAGAGTGTAATGCCGGGCATGAGGAATAAGTTCTAGAAAAGCTCTAAAAAACACGAACATTAGCTCTTTTAAGCAAACGTATAAATCGCTGTTTATATAATATGTAACTTGCATGAGTCATCTAGCAGAGGAACGTATCAGCATTACTAATCACTTAGTTAGAGCAGATAATGAGAGATACAGAAACATTGTGAAATGACTGATAATATATATATACATTGAAAATACTTTATATGCTAATAAGTATAATTATTTAACAATGGATTCTGCATTATTTAATTTGTACTGCATTTACACTTCAACACGTAGCACTGTACCCCAGCAAGTTATCGCTTTATCAGTTGGTTAATCCCAAATAAACAAAGCACATTACGACATTTTAGACAGTACAAATTTCTATACAATCTGAATAAAGACCTTGATAAGGTCTCATTTATTTATTGATTAATAAATTATGCCCAAAATGCTCGACCTAACTGTCAGCAAAATACAATTAAACGTGGAAATTCAAATTGCTACGATTCCTAATGGCACCTAATGGTCCGGAAAATCGATTTCACCTTAAAAAGAACTTAATGACGCTTTGTCACGCTTCCACGTGAAGAAAAGCGCGAAAATCGAAGCAATAACAACAAATCGAATCAGATTGTCTGCAACGCCTACAAAATGTGTTTTGAGGTGCTTCTGCTTTCGGCTTTCTAAATTGAGTTTAAGCGGAAAATTCAATACAAAGCGTTGGGCCTCAGGCAATGATAATAATAGTAATGTTAGTCAATCAACTAGTAGGTGGAATAGATTTTTACAGTGTAAACACTGCCAACACCCAACCATCATATCGCATGTAAACAGTGTGAATATCGATAACATTCCCTGTACTGACTGGAAATAAGGTCAGCGTAGATTAGGAAATTGCAGCAAGTGAAGCAAGAATTGTTAAGAACAAATTTCCAGAACGGCAAGTAAAAAGAATTTTATTAATTTAAAGTAATTTTTCATCTCTATCACTTGACATTAAAATAGTAAAACCTTTTTTATTTTACCCATTAAAATGGCTTTCCCCTGTTCTATTTGTGTATTATATACTAAAACAATATATTTTTGAATTTTATACTAATGTTACTAATTCATTTATTGGTAATAATTGTTTTAATAAACTTTTTTTTATGCCCAAGCTATAAAGTACTTTGTTTTTATTGTTATCAATTTATCTCTTGTATATTTTAAATATGTGAAAGATTTGACTTATATTGAATTTATTGTTATAAGATACTTGCAAAAAAAAACTGGTTTAAGTTTATTGTGTTTAATTTAAGTGGAAACGGAAGTCATGTTCAGAGTATCATAGGTCATAATCTAGTTAGAAAAACTGCAATAAACCGGTTATCCGCAGTTGCACTTCGTCCATCAAGCCGAATTTTACACCCCAATTACCTGTGTCTACGCGAACTCGTTCGAAACTTGCTAGCTCGATTGTTTCGATTTCGGGCAACAGCCGGCAATTGTTGGCAAATGGCTATGTTGTGATCGCAGTTGCAATAGAATATATGGGCGGATTGTCGCTAGCCACGCTTATTCATTCAATTTGCTGGCACGTTTTGCAATACACACGACAACCCTGACCTACAAAGCGGCGTATAATGAAAAAAAATCAAGCAAACTGCAGCCTGTTTGTGTTGTTTCTGCTGTTGGCCGGCGCTTGAGCAGAGTTTACATTGAATGTTATAAATAAATTAAAGGAACGCATACACAGGTGGGAGTGGGTGTGCTCGCTGGGAGTGTGTGAGTGTGTTTGCATGAGGCCGGTCTGGCTGAGTTCCCAAGCGATGCACGACTAGCATTCAACGCTAATTGCCGTTGATAAGTGGACAGCATTCCTCAACGCAAAACAAGCTAAGCCTATTATTATTTACTTAACATTACAGCGTAGATTCCGGTTCAAGGGTTCTTAATGTGTGAAAAAAAAAAAAAAAAAATTGTTTCACAAGCACGTGAAACTATGACGGTTTCCAAGGTAACTTGAATAAGGAAGGATCTCGATTAACTTTTTTTTTAAACGTGCCAAATAGACATTTTTAAGGTAGTCTACTCTATTATGTTTCTTAACACAAATATTAGGTTTAAATTTTGGCTAGAAATAAATGTAAATGTAATTAATTAGTGTAACGATAATTTCCTAATTATAAGTTTACCGTATAAATAATAAATAACTTTTTTACGTTGTCCGTCGAATTTATTGCCTTTGCAAAAATACAAAAAACAAAACAAAGATAAAATTGGTGAATTTTGGTTTTTATAGTTATTGACTGCTTTCTTTCCCAGACACACACACCGGGACAGAGTTATATGAGCCACATTTACATCTACTTAAGACAGTGACAGATACTTTCTCTTTTCCCCGCTCAAGTGTTGAAACTCTGGCTAAAAATAGAATGGCGAGCGAGCAAGCAGGGGAAAAGAGGTGGATTTTCCATTCATATCTTGTGAATTCTTCTGTCGCCTTTTTCAACTGTTAGCTATTTTGAAATACAATTAATTATACAGCTAGTTTGTCAGGCAGAAGAATTGTTGGATATGTTTACAAAGTTCAAGTGTTTGGGAGCAGCTGCGCAGCTAGCGTTCAGAGAGAGAGCACGTTTATTTTTAGAGCAGCGAGAAGAGCGGGCCAAAACAGCGAGAAGAGCCAGAGAATATGCGCGCAAAGTGCAGCATCTCATCTCGCTCTTGCAGGCTCTCCTCTCAATGCCTGCCGCCGATGCAAAGTAAGCGTTATTACGAGTATTCTTCCCATTCGTTTTCACATTTTCCCAATTTTTACACATTTTCTCACCTGGTCGATCCAATGACTGTCTGCGACTCATTGGCAAAAGATTTTTGCTCCCTGTCGTGTTGTGTTTTTGTTGGGTTTAGAGAAGCAAATTAAACTAAATTTGATTGCTTCATTGGTTGTTGTTTGTTGCTGGTGTTTTTGTTGCATTTGTTGTTGCTGTGGTTGGCAGTTCCTTTGCTGTGGCTCTTGCTATTGCTTTTATTTCCTTTTGTCGCGCTGCTTCTTACTCAATTCTATACACTCAACACACAAACACTCGGACATTTTTTCGAATTTCGTTTCACACGCGACTGTTGACTTTCTTTTTGCCCTCTCTTTCTCTCTCTCTTTGGTAGTAGAGGAGAACGCGACAGATGTTGGCACTGCTCTTTAACGTTGTTGATGTTGCTGCTGTTGTTGTTGCCGCTGCTTTGGGGATATTTGAGGTGTTGCTACTTCTATTGCAATTTGTGCCGTGTTGTGGTGTTTTGTTTGTTGCTGCTTCCTCTTCTTCGCTGGCTTGTTGTTTTTAAAAACGCTTCAATTTTGACAACAACTCGCAGCGCAGCCACACACACCTACACACTAGACTGGCAAGCACACCGACACACACACTCGCGCACGCACACACACTCTCACGCTCGCGCGTCACGTCAATGAACGCAGAGCAGCAGCACGTAGTTGTTGTTGTGGTCACTGAATCTAGCTTTTTACGCACATGATGCTGGGGAATCGGAGCACTGGATCGGCGACTGATCATCTGAATTTTGTTTATTTACATTTCAGCACGGTTTTTGTGTATTTTCCGCGATTTTTTGCGTTTATTATTCGTTACGCACGGCCGTACAACGAGCGCCGCCGCCGACAAACAAAGGGAAAATGGTGAATGTGAAAAATGTGAAACTAGGGTTGTCACTAATCTGCGGGGATTTCAAATATATCGATATTTCTGTGTTCATCACTGCCGGTTTTATGTCTAGATGCGGAGTTTATAGGATATTTTTATATTTGAATACAATATACATTTGTAAAATGTGGAACTGATTTAGTTAACTAAATATCAACACAATATAATTACATAATATTTTTTTATTCTCTTATTTAAGCATATTAAAATAAGGATTCTGTTAAGGTATACATTTCCTTAATGTAATTCTTTCATTTAAAATTAAAATTCTGTTCAGCTTTTGTAATTAATGCCGATGTTTTGAAATACGGAAGAACCAGCGAACTTGACATTCGAAAAACACCTGACAACTCTGGAGAAATACGAAACATTTGCCCGCAGCAGACATTAGGTCGGGGACGTGTGTGCGAGTGAGACGGCTATGTGCGGGGGGCCACTCGCAGTATTGCCGTTGCACTCGCTCCACGAAGAGGTAGAGAAGAAAAAAACCAAAACGAAATGGGAAACAGGCGAATTTCACAAAACATTTGACAAAATCAGTTGACAATTACACTGTAAACGGATTCCGTTGGCCTTCAGCAATCGGGGCTCTAGCCGATTTTCCCGTTGTCAAACGCGCGCTGCTTTTACAGCATTCCGCAGATTTCCCGCACTTTTGCCTACACTCCGGATTTTTTTTCTCCTCGAGATTGTTTTTCATCGATTGTGCCGCCTATCGATACATCGATAGCGAAAGCGAACGCCTATCGCACGAGTTTCCCATACGATACCCAACTATCGTCCATCGCTGCTTTAATTACAAAAAAATAAATATAAATGAAGTGAAGCGGACGCAGCAACAAAAACAAAGAGATTGCTACGACAAAATGCTACGGGTAAGTGACCTGCCCGGCGGGTGGAACAAACTCTCGTCCAGCGTACATTATATATAAACTTCCTGGGCAGGCGATCGGGAAACGGGACAGGGACATCTTTGAAGAGGTTTGGCCGGATAAGCGGAGGATCGTGCTAAAGCTGCTGCGCCAGGACACTGTGTCGCAGCGCGAGTGGCAAGATTTGTTCTTCGGCGTACACTTTGTGTGCCTGTGGGACGAGAAGGGCGCAGCCAAGATCTACGACTGCCTGCAGCAGGACATCGTCGAGTTCATCGTCCAGGCGCAGAGTCAGGTACAGGCTCAGCGTGGAGAGCAGGCCTTGCTGGCCACCTATATTGTGGAATGGCGCAAGTTCTTCACACAGTCCAACTACCTTCCGCTGCCCTTTCGCCAGCTGGAGCAGTCTCCGCAGGTGAAGCCCTCCTCAAGCTCCTCCACCGCATCTGCCTCGGGAGCAAGCACCAGTGCCGCGGCTGCCGCCTCTTGTAGTGGTCAGGCGGGCAGTACTAGCTCCGCGGTCAACAAGGCAGGCGCCTCCACCTCGGCGGCAGCCGCTGCCTCCTCTGCAGCCTCTACTTCCGCCGCCGCCGCCTCGACATCCGCTTCAACTAGCTCAGCTGCTGCGGCGGCGGCGGCGTCATCGGGAAGCAGTACCTCGAAGAAGAATCCCACAGAGGACAGTCCCGTCCGCAAGCTAATGCTTGACTCGTGGAACATGCACATCTTTCACGACATCAAGCACCGCCTGCAGGAGTCGGCCATGAAGATTGTGCACGCGGAGCGGAATGGCGATGCTTATGACGCTCAACTGGTGGTAGGCGTCCGTGAGAGCTATGTAAATCTGTCCTCCAATGCGGAGGACAAGCTGGAGATCTACAGGGAGAACTTCGAGATGGCTTATCTGAAGGCCACAGCCGAGTTCTATCGTCTGAAGTCCGCGGAGCAGCAGCAGGAGAACGGAGTGCTGGCTTACATGAAATACGCAGATGCCAAGCTGCGCGAGGAGGAGGTGCGAGCCAAGCGGTATCTAGAGCCTAGCAGCTTTAACATACTCACCTACACACTGGTCAAGGTGCTTATTGTCGACCACCTAAACTCCATCATTGCGGAGTGCCCAGCTCTGATCAGGGATTATGAAACGGAGCGCCTGAATCTCATGTTCCGATTAATGGACCGCGTCCTTCACGGCGTCGGTGTGGAGGCGATGATGAGTGACCTGCAGCGGCACATCCAGTCCGCAGGTCTGGCTGACATGCTCTCCGCCTCTGAGGTAATTACCCAGGACTCGGAAAAGTATGTGGAGCGGCTCCTGGAGCTGTTTAATAAGTTCAGTGACCTGGTGCGCAACGCCTTTAACGATGATCCCCGCTTCCTCACCGCCCGCGACATCGCCTTCAAGACGGTCGTCAACGACACCAGCGTGTTCAAGATGGAGCTGCCAACGAGCATCGCCAATCGGGGCGTCAAATACACGGCGCCAGAGAGCAAGTGTCCAGAGCTGTTAGCCAACTATTGCGACATGTTGTTGCGACGGACACCACTCAGCAAGCGCCTCACCAGCGAGCAGATTGACGCCCGCCTGCGCGACGTTTTGCTCGTCCTGAAATATGTGAACAACAAGGATGTCTTTATGCGCTACCACAAGGTTCACTTGACGAGGCGGTGAGTTTATAGCTCAAATCTATTGATTGGGATTGATTCTCTACGAATTCTGTTTAATTTTCAGCCTTATTCTCGGCACCAGTGCAGACAGCGAAAAAGAGGAGGACATTGTTGAGTGGCTGCGTGAGGTGGGCATGCCGGCAGACTACGTCAATCGGCTGGCACGAATGTTCCAAGACATTAAGGTCAGCGAGGATCTGAATACTCAATTCCGCAGCTCGATAAATCGCCACGATGCTATCAATATTAAAATACTCAATGCCGGCGCCTGGGCACGATGCTCGGAGCGCGTGTCAGTGTCGCTGCCCATCGAACTGGAGGACTATATCCCTGATGTGGAGGAGTTTTACAAGAAGAAGCATTCCGGCCGCAAACTACAGTGGTATCATCACATGAGCAACGGCACCATTACCTTTGTGAACAACTTTGGTCGCTATGATCTGGACGTGACCACCTTCCAAATGGCCGTCCTGTTTGCCTGGAATCAGCGGCAGCACGATAAGATATCCTATGAGAATCTACGCCTTGCCACCGAACTGCCAGGTAGGGTTTCATTATTTAATTTGGGACCTCCCTGAGCCTAAAAGTATTTCGCGTTTTCTGTTAAAGATCCCGAACTGAGACGAACGCTGTGGTCGCTAGTGGCCTTTCCTAAAATCAAAAAGCAAATACTGCTCATGGAGCCGGCGGCCATCAACTCGCCCAAAGATTTTGCCGAGAACACAATGTTCTATATCAATCAGGAATTTGCCATCGTCAAGAATGGCAAATCGCAGCGGCGTGGAAAGGTAAAGAAAAAAAGGATAAAATCCAGGGAACTTTTAACTATAATCTGCATCCTTAGCTTAACCTTATTGGTCGCCTGCAACTGAGTACGGAACGGTCACAGCAAGAGGACAATCAGTCCATTGTGCAGCTTCGCATCCTGCGCACCCAGGAGGCCATAATCAAGATCATGAAGGTGCGCAAGCGGATGAACAATGCTGCGCTGCAGGTAATTGCTTTGAAGTGCCTATAGAGTCAATTTTGGCGGATCTTCAGTCTCTTTGTTTTGCAGGGTGAACTTATCGATATACTGAAGAACATGTTCCTGCCGTCCAAGAAGATGATCAAGGAGCAGCTGGAGTGGCTTATAGAGCACAAGTACATGAGGCGCGACGACGACGACATCAACATGTTCATCTATGTGGCATAAGATGGCTATGGCTGCTCTCCCAGATGCTGCTCCAGGTCCCAGGCTCTAGTCTCAGTCCCCCGTCTAAGCAATCATTCCCTATCTCCATTTCCATTCCCCTCACACGCCGTCGCTGCGGCGATTTTAATCTCAATGCCGAGACGTGCTCAAAGCACGCACGCAACCTTTATTTCTAACTGTGGAATTGGATCAATTGTATTATATATGTATATGGAATCGTGATTCGCTGCTGACATTGCGTCCTCAAAGCATTTAAATTGTCAGGCATTTCAGTCCGGCGTCCGCCTTCCGCATCTCCTCCACGTCTGTATTCATATCTGTATTCGTATTTTATGAATCTTTGTATTTTTATATTCGGCCCAACTAGCTCCATTGGCTTCTAAGGCGCATGTAGCTCTAGGTATTATGTTTCGTGCGTTTAAGTGCACCCCACAAAAGCCCCCCTGGAAATTTCGTGCCCATGCCCGCACCCTGCCCCCCTGAATATTTATCGATCGATAGCGTTAATCTAATCAACTTGCTGTTTTCTACGTGTGTAGTTCACCTCCCTTGTTTGTTTCCGTTGCCTGGTCGTCTTCTGTTGATTCTTGGGTATTTTTGCAATGTTCTGCGTAAGACGATGCGCTCAGCCACATAGGGATTTAAGCCTCCCGAGGTCCGGTACTCCCCCAGCATGGAATGCATAAACACACACGCAAACACTCACAATACACACACGCGATCGCTAAACAACTACAGCTAAAATATAGCAATACTTTTACATTTTAAGTTAATGAATAAACTTGGTTCTACCCAGATAATGAAGCGAATCCACATTTCTTATTCATTTTTAAATTGGTGGCAGACTTGGCTTAAATAGGCTAGGAATGTGTATATTGAATATATACCAGGGATCGCAAATAAGAGTTATGAGTAAAATAAAACTTACTACCAAAAAATTAAGCTGGAAAATTTTTAAATTTTTATATAAAAGTTGAGTTATAATTTTTATTTTAAAATTTTAAAATAATTGAAAATGAAAATTATTATTACTTCTCAATTTTTACTAATTACTAACTAACCACTAATTTTAATTATATTTCAGAACCTCATATATTTGCCCAAATAAAACACCACTGCATATCATTACAGCAAAATGCTTGTCTTGTTTATTAAACTTACAAAAATAAAGGGCGGAAGTTGGGTCGAACACGAAAAAATTGACTCGAAATAAACCACAAATGTAAACTGATGCAACTAACCAATTATGATATTCGATGGAACAATACATTAGTTGCACAATTGTGACGGGCAAAATACATTTTAAAAACATTACATTAACTTAATTTGTTAAATTATATGGACAAAAACTCAGCGACATTTAAGGTTCACAAGATCATTCCCTCAAATAACAAGGACACAGGGATGCTGCTTAAAATACATATATGTATAAATTATGAATTCGGAACCCTAGCCTATGCTATGACTTATGATCCTACACAGCTAAAATACTATTGAAGCGGGCGTATGCATATCTCGGTTAAGGTTGGGTGGGTCGCTATCTGGTGACTGCCACAGGAGCAATACGATTTAAATGGAACATCTTGTTTCCTTAAAAAGTCTCCTTAATTGGTTATCAGCTATCGACGTTACCCCGCCCTAGTTTATTGGGAAAGAGAATTACGACCAAAGGATCTGTAGATCCCCAAATCTACCGTCGCTTGCGTCCCTTCTTATAGCCCTTGCCGTACCACCCCGCCTGGGTGCGGGCCAGCTTTCGGGGAAAACTCGTGCTCAGCTGCTGCCTTCGCTTGGCCGTCTCCGCGGCCGCGATGTGCGCCAAGGATATATTCTCGTCGTATTCATCGTCGTCATCGGATGTGGGACAGCACTCACAGACCACGAACCGGCCGCTCCTGGCCCGTTTCTTGTGCTTGCGCTGATTGAGGTTCCAGCGGCGATAGAATTGGCACTCCAGCTCGGCGTACCGGTCGAAGCAGAAGTCACAGCTGGCGGCAGAGCGGTTCATGGCAAAGTTGGGCACCACCTGCAGGTTCCAGATATTTAGATCCGCTGGCGGTGGTATCAGGATGCTGTGCAGTCCGGAGTACGCATACTTTGCGTCGTACCAGCTTGGCAGCTGGCGGAGGAGCTCTTCATCGGTGTTCTGCCTTAGCAAATCCACTTGGGCCAGGATATTTTCTTCTCCCAGATCCTCCTGGTCGTCTTCCTCTTCCTCATCATCGTGTTCTGTGCTGGAGTCGCTCTGGGTTTGGATGTTAAGCGCCTGAAAGGCAGGTGGCAGTACAAGTTTGGGCTCGACGAACGGCGTGCTCAGAGGTGCTCCAATAGGCACCAGCGGTGGCAGTTCCATAGGTTCCAGTCTTACCTCAATCGGGAGCTCGGTACTGCTGACTACACTGGATTTTTGGATGGCCACTAGCTTGGGCAACTCCACTTGGCCATTGGCCGCCACCACCTGTGTATCTACCGTTTCCTCTGCCTCCTCCTTGAGGGACAGTGGCTCCAGCTTGGGCAAGAGCTCTAGCAGGTGCAGCTCTTGTTTTACAAAGGTCACATGGCTGTCGACTACTTCCAGTTTTACCTCATCAGTCTCTATTTTAACGGATGTTTCCGTAGCCTCCAGCTGCAGAATGGCGCCACTTTCATCCTCATTCTTTACCCCACCATTAGTGCCCAGCTGTTCCACCTTGATTTCCTCATCCTGGCCATTGATTAGCTTATATTTCTGACGAAGTTCCAGATTGGTCTTCACCCGTCGTCCGTTCTTAATCGGCGTCCGGATGCGCGGCCCCTTGCCGATGGGCAGATCGCTATAATTGTAGCTGCAGCTCTCGCTGGAGATAGTCGAGTCCTGCGTCTCCTCGGTAGTGGTGGTAAAGGCCTCCTCTTCATCGGCGTTTTTCAACAGCGGTTGCGTGAGCGTGTGCAGCTCCTCGGGCATCAGGAGCGACGCATGTGCGAAGATAGGATCCTTTTCCTTGGTGTAAACGGGCACTGGAATGTGGAGGAGGTGCATTAGTTGCGCCATCACCCGATCGCACTTTCCATTAATCTTAATGCTGGCTATCGCGTCCTTAGGCGTCCACTGTAGGTTTACTACACAGATCTTGGCCCGCTGGCGCGCCGGCCGATCCATCTGCCATAGCCAGGTGTATTTTTTGAGTACTTTAAGGCTGGAGCCCAGGCAGAGAATCACATCCGCTCGCTCGGCACTCGCAGTGGCCCCCGCCCAATTTAGCGGCCACTTGAGGTTTCCTCGCTCCCCGAAATGCACGATGGTGTCGTACAGGGGCTCCGAACAGCGATGGCACAGCCGGTGGGTCTTGTGGCAGTAGCGGGCGGTCATCTCTGTGGTGTCAAACTGACGCCAATAGACGGCGTTCGGACGGCAGTTCTTGCACACCTCCACATACATGTTGCCATGAATCTCGGACAGCGATTGCCTCGGTAATCCGGATCTCAGGTGCAGACCATCGCAGTTTTGTGACACCACATGATGGAGGAGGCGACGGCGGTGCAGCTCGTACAGGGCCATATGCGTATAGGTGGGATTCGCACTGGATAGATCATGCTCCCCAATATCCTGGCCCTTCTGCAGCAGCGTCCAAATGCCCTGGCTGCCCCGGTAGTCCGGTATCAAGGCCGCTGTGCTAATCCCGGCGCCAGTGTAGCAAACCAAATGCTTGGCCTGCGATATGATATTGGCCAGCTGCTCCACCTTTGCCTCAATCACGTGCGGCGCATCCTCGCGTTCCACCACCCTCTCCTTGTAGATCTCCACGCGCTCCTTGCGCTTCTTGGTCGCCTTCACCATATCCGGGTGTTTATCGAGAAACTGTCGGTCATCTGCCGAGCGTAGGGAGTCGCACTTTTTCAAAATCATCGAGACCTAGAATGCAAGAGGAATTAGCAAGGGCAGAGGAAGTAATGGTTAAAGGTTTAAAAATATATTCTGGTTATTTTTAAATAATTATATTTCCCTAAAAACTGGCAATTTTATCTCTCTGAACTGGATAAATGGGAACACTTCCTGCCAGGATACAAGCACACACACACGCACACCATTAGGGCACACATACACGTACACATACACATGTACTATGGCGGACTTTAATTACCCTTCGCATGGCATCCTTGCGTCGCCGCTTCTCGTTGTCCTTCTTGGCCGGATTCATCTTGGCCCGCGTTATATAAGACTGCGCCACATCCTTCTCCTGCTTCTGCTCTAGCTCCATCTGCTGCTCCAGCTCCATGGTTCTGCCTGGTCCGGCACAATTTGGCAATCTCAGGTGTATATGCGGGAAACCGAAATAAAGTGCGCCGCGGCCAGGAACGGGAAAGATGCGGAAGATGGCCAGGTGTGATGCAGTGTCCGGCGCAGGATTACCGCTTACATTTTATTTCCGATGAATTTGCAATTCGCTAAATTGTGCGACAACTATTGTTTTGTAAATGTTTCTTTTTTGTTTTGTGAAAAAAGGTAAACAACTATCGATGTCCGCATCGATAGATATCGGTTATCGATAGCTAGGGATGCAACGTTTGTGCTTTTAAAAAATACAAGTTACAAATGAATCGAAAGATAATGTTTATAAAATGTGTTTAATTTATAACATTCAATATTAAAACAGATGATATTTTCCCCTTTTAACCGGTATTTCTTATGTAAAGCTGTTAGATCTTGTCCATTGTTTTGGTTATCCAGTCCAGGTAGGGATAAACACGAGTGTATATGCCGGGGATTCCTGGAGTGCCGCAGGTCAGGCCCGCCGATGTGATTCCAATGACATGGTACATGCAAGGATACTCCTCATGGTATATCAGCAGAGGTCCGCCCGAATCGCCGCTACACGTATCACGGGCCATCTCGGAACCCACACAGAGTTGGGTTCGCTCATCAAATCCGCGCGGGAACTCCTCCAATTGCCGGGTCAAGAGTCTCGTGCATACCTACAAGATACCAAATAAGTGCATCGCCAGAGCACAATTTTAATTCAAAATTCTCACCTTTTCTCCGTAGCGATCCAGCTTCACTTTGAGCAACTTGGCCGAGGGCTTCCCTGCCAGATCCGTGCTGCCCCAGCCTACGGCTATAAAAGTGTCCTTGGAACGATCATCCTGAAATGGCAGACAGGCGGGATGCTTATAGAGATCGAAGATCACGTCCTCATTCAGTTTGATCATTCCTATGTCGTGGTAAAACTCTGGATCGTCGTAATTCGGATGGATAATGTATCCAGAAACATTATAATCCTGGGGAGCAGCGTCGTCTAGGTACGTATCAAAGTCTAGCTCACCCAATCGCACCACATTCACATCTCCCCTGAAATTAGTAATTTTAAGTAACATTTTTCGATTTTATAGATTTAAAATGTACTTCTCCGATTCCAGGCAGTGGGCAGCGGTAAGGACGAATCTCTCGCTGATCAAAACGCCGCCGCAGAACCAGTCGATGCCCAGATCTTGACGACGTCCCAAACGAGCCATGTGCGGAAATTCGCGAGCCTGAGCTGGATGACCGCCTACAATGAAAGGCAAATAACTTCGACAACTGTCGATGACCCGGCTCAGAGTCGCGGCTCCGGGCAAGAATAATCCATAGTGGACTGTTTCATCAAACACGGTCTTCTTATATCTCGTGCAAGCTGGAGAGGAAAGGGGTTAATGGAAGGTATGTTATTATATGATTTAGGATAAATATTTTAAAACTTAAAATGCCGATGTCATAACCATTTTTAAAAAAAATAAATTTTCTTAGCATATATCTTAATGATACGACGCACTCACACTTGACAACATCCGGATGCTGGCCAAAAACACATGCCAGAAGAATGATCAAGAGGGTGGTGAGCAGAGACGGCCACATCTCTACGTTAGATCTGAGATAAACTGAGAGCTACACTCCCCGAGATCTAAGCCGCTCCAATCCGTTGCGAACGGGTTTCACTCCCGATCAGTTACTGATCGATTGATCTGCTGCCTTCCCACTAATCATACGAGCGGTTCATCACGAAGGTTCAACCGGGTAAAAGCCAACAGAAATCCCCCGCTCTGCCAGTGGTTTTCTCGTAATCGTTCGGCCCGCTAAAAAGTCGATTTGTTTACTCGCATATTAAAAGAATATGCAAATAATAACACGTTAATTAATGGAAGCGGCTGGTTGGCTGAATAAGGTTTTACATTTATTTAGCCGAGTTGTTGTTAAAATGTATATATTGAAATTTACGGAATTCATTATAAATTTATCCAAATTCAAATCCTTACGTCTTGGCCAGCTCCTGCTTGATCCAGTTGATGTAGAAGTGCACCCTGGTGTACATGGCGGGCACATCGGGCGTGTCGCAGGCCACTCCCACCGAGGTGATACCCATTAGGTGGTACATGCAAGGAAATTTCTTGTGGTAGGTCAGCACCGGTCCGCCAGAGTCGCCGTTGCAGGTATCCTTGTGCTCAGGTGACCCAATACAGATTTGCGTGGTGGCATTATACCCATTGGGCAGCTCCTCGTTTTTATCTGCAGTAATCGAGCAGCGAGTGCCGTAGTTACTGAGCTTAACCTTCTGGAGCTTCTTGGTCTCCGCACCATGGCGAGGAACGAACTCCTGCTGCCCCCAGCCGATGGCGACGAAGGACGGGTCTGATTTTCCGTCGCTAAACGGAAGGCATGCTGGATGCTTGTACTCGTTAAAGGATACAGTCCTGGTCAGCCTTATTATAGACAGGTCATGGTAAAGAGCTGGATAGTCGAAGTCGGGATGCATCGTGTGGTCCTTTACGCTAAAGTCCTCGGGATCAGCGTCGTCGGTGTCAGTGTCAAACTCCAGTTCCCCGAGGCGGACAATATTTACGGAGCCCCTGCAATAGATTTTCACATAATAAATATATGACAATATATATTACTTATATGCATACTCATCGGCAAAGTGACAATGAGCTGCCGTGAGCACATGCCGATTGCTGATAAGAGTTCCTCCACAAAACCAAATCGTCTTGCCATCTTCATCGCGATGTCCCAACCGGGCGGCGTGAGGAAACTCCTTGGGCGAGGCTGGTCCACCGCCCACTATGAGGGGTGCGTAGCTGGTGCACTTGTCCTCCGTCTTGTATATAGGCGCAGACCCCTCTATCAGCAGACTGAACTCAGAGGTCTCATCCCAGACTTCTGTTTTGTATTCGGCGCAGGCTATTAGGAGAAAATAATAGTATTGATCGCCTAGAAGACTCATAAATCCACACGCACTTCTTACTAAGTCCGGATCTTGGCAGGTCACCAGCTGAACAGATAGAACCACCACCAGCCAGAAATACATTTCAGATTTCATCGTCTGCTTGCCTCTACGATGTGTTTGCTACTGACAGAGTTATCGTCGATGATCATAAAGCTCGTCTTACGAGAGGTTCGATTCGGTTTCGGCTTCTGAACTGCATCGCAGGAGAGCCATCAAATACTGGGAAAGTCCGTGTATTTATTGATAAGCAATTTAATACTTATAAATAATAGGGGCTAATACTATGAGTGCATATATTCAATGCTCACGACTTTAGCAAACCGAAGTTGAATACAAAAAAAGCCAGTTTTCCGGTTTTAAAATATTTACTGCACTTGAAGGTCTTCAAAAGGTGACGATTTCACCGATATATCTATATATAGAGGTACGAAAAACTTTATATAGTATAGTTTAACATAAATAACTATATTAATTAAAAAATCAACCTAGGAAATAGAAAATTGCTTTCTGCGGAATTAAAACCAGAAAATATTCTACGAAATTTGAGTTACGACTTGAGCACACTAAACCGGTCTGGGAAGTTTAAAAAATCTACGAAAATGTACATTTTTTATTTTCTACGTTTATCTCTTTTTAGGAAAACAGAATTGGCATTTAAGTAATTAAAAAATAAATGCAAAAATCCTTCGACTCTACGAGGTCTTCGCCAACTCTCTTTTAATCCAGCCCAGGTAGTAATGTACCCTCGTATAGGCACTGGGTATATCGGGGGTGGAGCAACTGACTCCCGCCGAGGTGACGCCCATTACATGGTACATGCAGGTGAAAGTCTGGTGAAAGGCCAGGGCCGGGCCGCCAGAGTCTCCGTTGCAGGTATCCTTGTTGTCCTTCGATCCGATGCACAACTGAATGGTGGTGTTAAAGCCTTTGGGCAGCACATTGTTCGCATCCGTGGTTTCTAGACACCGCTGCCTATAGTTTCGGAGCGACACCTTCAGCAGCTTTTTGGACTCCTTCTTGGTGAACGCCTTTTGGCCCCAACCGATCGCAATGAAGGTATCGTGCTGCTCGCCGTCGTCAAAGGGCAAGCATGCTGGATGCTTATACAGGTTGAACTTCACCTCCCGATCGAGCCGCACCAAGCCGATGTCGTGGTAGAGGGCGGGATCCCTATACTCTTCATGTTCGACCAGCCGGGCCACCCCAAAGTCCTCGGGCTCAGCGTCGTCCGTATCAGTGTCGAACTCCAGCTCACCCAAACGCACCACGTTGACCTCGCCACTGCGGAAAGTGAGGGATTACATTATCAGATTGGAAGATTCTCCTCATATGTACGTACACTTCGGAATAGAAACAGTGGGCCGCTGTGAGCACCACGCGATTGCTGATCAAGGTGCCGCCACAGAACCATTTGATTTCATTATTGGCCTTCCGGTGGCCCAGTCTCGCTGCATGGGCGAATTCCTTGGGCTCTGCCGGAGTGCCGTCCACTATTAGGGGTCGCGACCCACTGCAGGAGTCAAGCGTACTGTATATTATAGGGGCATTGGGAAAAAATGGGCTGATAGGAATGCTCTCCTCGAAGACTGTCTTCTTGAAAAGTGTGCAAGCTATGGGGGATTATTTTATTTTAATTCTATTGTTTATTTATATCAAACTTATTAATCATTTTTTTGTAGGCCACACTCACATCTCTCGGCGGCTGGATCCGGGTTCTGGGCGAGAACAAGGCTGCCGAAGCACAGCAGAAAAAGCGTTCCAGGCGAACGCAATGACATGATCTTAATTAGCTCTCGAACTGCAGTAGGAGGCGATCGGCCGGCGACTGATCGAATCGAAGCTGTTAATCAACTAGTTTTCAATTGCGCAGTTGAACTTGCCCGATAATCCCTCTCTCCTTCATCAGCTGATCAGATTCCCATACACAGTGGATGATGGGGAGATTCGCATAATAAACTGAGTAATTAAATTCATGATAGTTAAGCCTTTCCCTGAATCACAGAAGATAAGATAAAATGCATGTGCTGAATTTGAATTAAAAAAAAAAACCTTTTTCACAATTGATTCCTAAATAAACTGTAAGCTCATATAGGCTACGTTATCCAATGTATACTGTACAAGAATTAAACATACCGGTTTTCATCAGAAAATAGAATTAACCAAAAGTTCGTTGGCTTAACGTTTATGTATGTATATTATTGTGGGTGTTAATATTGTACAATGTTTAACAAACTAAAGTCGAAAACTAGAACTAATTGAAGTGTATGCCCGCTGAGTTAAAGGCCATCAGAAGCCGCATGAAGTCGTCAATATCCATGCTTCTCGCACGATTGGTGGCCATGTCCAGTTCCTCTAAAATGCCAATAACTTTGTTTTGCATGTTAAAGTCATCTTCAACAGGCTGTGGCAAATTGTGCAAATAAATTAATTGTATATCTTTATCTATCAATAACTTTCGGTGCAAACTCACCTCGTTTCTAAGCGAGCGGTACAGCTTGTAGTTCTTCTCGAGCATCTCCAGCACGGAGGTGACCTTAAAGGTGGCTGCCAGCGTCTTGTTCTTGCGCAGAAAGGCGATACGCGTGAGGCCATCCCACTCGGTGAAGTTGACTGCCGGCGGTGGATTCTTTGGCTCCAGGCGCACCACACTCGATTCGACCTTTGGTGGCGGCTTGAAGTTGTTCTTGCCCACCTTCATCAGCATGTCGACGCGGGCCAGCAGCTGGGTGTTGATGCTTAGACGGCAGTAGAGCTTGTCGCCCGGCTTGGCCACCAGTCGCTGGGCAAACTCGCGCTGGAACATGAGGACGGCGCATCGAAAGAGCGGGCGGTGGAGCAGCAGCTTGAATATCAGCGGCGAACTAATCTGGTACGGCACGTTGGCAATGCAGAGGTCGAAGAAGGGCAGTTCCGCCTTAAGGAAGTCGCCGATGAGCACCTGCAGTTTTGGTTGCAGCGGCGTCGCCTGGACGCGCTTCTGCAGCTCGGCCGCCAGCCGGGTGTCAATTTCGCAGGCGATTACTTTCTTGGCACGCTCCAGCATCCGTACGGTCATGTTGCCGGTACCAGGACCGATTTCCAGCACTACATCCGTGGCGCGCAGGGCGGCCTTTTCCAGCATGGTGGTGATCACCAGCGGATTTTTCAGGATGTGCTGGCCAAAGTCCTTGTTGAATACGATTCCTGTTCGGAATCGGAGCAATGTTTACTATTTATTTATTGTTTGATATATCGACAAAACTCACCCTGTTTCTGCACCTCCGTATGGATGCGGGTTTTCTTTTCCGATTTCACCTTTGGCATTTTGACTGGCACTTGCTTATTTTCTATAAACTTGTTGAAATTAAACAAATTATGAATTGTTTTGAACTTCTTCTTCTTCTTGTGATGGCAACATGTGCGCTGTTATCTAGCAGCTGTTAGGGATGAGGAATGTAGCCGATAACTTATTGGCTGTTATTATCGTCTCTGTTATTTACATCTGTAAGCGAGCTGTTAACTAAAATCTTAAAACTTTTAAAAATAAAACGGTTTTTAATTGAAACAAAAACTGATAAAAATTTGTATATTTTCTAAATTCTAAAATAAATTAACCCTTTATATTTATGTTGTTTTTTAGCTATTCTTATATTCTTATTACCTTCCATTACTCTTTAAACTTTATTTAAAGAACCCCTTCCCCTTTTTAGTTGGATTCAAACATAATTAGTTACATTTTTCATAGGTGTTACCTCTCTTTATTTATTAATTAGTTTTCACTTAATTTTATAAATCAATTTCTTGTTTTCAATTTTTCTTTCTTTGGTTATCCTTTGCACACATCAGCTTATACCATTTATTTAGTAGCTTCTTTAACATTCAATTCTGCCACTCCCTGCCTTCCTTGGTAAACATTCCTCTTCTTTTTTTATTTTTTTATTTAATAGCTTTTTTACAACATATCAACTGTTGACTTTCGACTTTACCGTTACAGTTATTTATCTCTGGTTTAAACATAACTTAGACTTTATTTATGCATTTTCCACTGTGTCTTAGTCTGGTTCTTCTTCAAGTTAAACTGCTGTGTGTTGTGCTTCCTGGTGTTTCTGAATACTTTGCCTTCTCTTTTTGTTAATGATTAATTCGCTTGCAATGATCTGCGCAGCTTCTTTTAATAAAACCATATGGTGTCTTAGTTGGCCGCGCTTAGTTTTGTACACCGCCGATCAAGAATAAATAATTCAATACTTTCTTAGTAGTTTGTGTGTGTGTAGTTGTTTGCCTTAGTCAGTTAACAATTTGTAGACAATGATTTCGGGGGCTTTTCCGTTTAATAAGTTCCATTTAAGTATCTCTAAGATGCGAAAGGTACGTGAAAAAGTTGCACATATGTAAGTTGGTTTCAGAGTGAGTGTTGCCTTGGTGAGAGCATGAGCCTGTGCGGCTCCAGAAAAAGTTTAGCTAAGCTGATCGAGACGAGGAGTGAGTACGTTCAGAGCCCGGTCCAGGGACAGGACCTTTGGCAAGCGAAAGGGCCAAGTAGACGGGGACTGGGAATCGTTCAGCTTTGCATATATTTAGAGAGTGAGCTTATAGCTAACATTTGGTTGCACATTTGTCCTATAACTTTAACTTGTTTTTGTCAGGTTACGGTTACGCGATTTGTTATTCCCTTTTCTGTTTCCTCCTCCTCTGGCTCCTGTTATAGTATATTTAATCCTGCTCCTCCTCTATTAACTTTTGTCTGTTCTTTGTTCAACAACAACCAGTGGATTTGCCTACTATCTTGACACCTACATATTCCTCTTATCCCCCTTTCGGGTTTATCTTGTTGGCTGGATGCGTTTTTCTGTTTTGTTTTGTTTTTTTTTTTTAATTATCTTTTTATTTGTATTTTTTAATTGAATACGCGCCTTTATCCAGCCTGGCAACGGCGTCGATCGACTGGCGATTTGAGCGCATTGTTTAAAAAATTATTAATAGCTTTTAACATTTTGCCTATACTTCATCCTTCTTAATCGTCTCCTTGTTTACTACTCCTTTGTTTGCTATTTTTGCTTTGGTAAAATGCGTTCTTGAAAATACTTTGGGTTAACATTTAAATTGTAAGTGGGTAACTAGCGCTTACGCCGGGTTGTTTTTGCTATTTCACAAATATTATTAGACACTGGGCTCCTCTTCATTACATACAAATGTGTGTTTATGCGCTTGCCTTTGCCTTACATTTCCTCTGTTTTTTGTTTATTTTCTCTTTTAGTTAACAACGCTGCTTAATAGTTAATAAATCTTTTGTTATCCTTGCTTTCTCTGCTATTCCATCGAGTTATTATTAAATATATACTTTTATGATCTCTCTTCTAGCGAACGAAAACAGAAAACACACGAAATTAGACGTAGAGTAAATAATAGTAGTAATAGTAATAACATTTAAATGATACTGATCCAATTTCGATGCGGTATGCTAAAAACTTGCCTCGGGTTAGTTCAAATAAAATATTTAGCTTTGAGTCTTTGGCTTTCAAATCAACACATAATAAACGCGAATATTTGTTTTTCTTATTCATCTTATGCCACATAATTTCATATATAATTTGTTGACGGATTTCCCTCATTACGCTAAGTGTTTTGTTTTCTTTTGTTTTGCTGTGGGCGTGTGTGTGTATTATATATATATATGCCATTAGTTTCACAATTTATATATGGTTCATATATATTATATACTGTATATATAATATGCTTGTTCTTCTGGCTCCTCATCCTCCTCTTACAGACTAAACACATTGGTTGTTTGGGTTGTATTCATAATTTGTTTTTAGCATAAATTAATATGAATTTTTATAGACATTCTCTTTGTAGGTTTTTAGCATTTATTTCTATGATTAGTTTAGCTATACTTTTTTCTCTTTGCTGGTAAATTGTATGCGCTTTGTATTAGAGGGATTTTTGGCTTGATTTTCGCTTTGTTTTCTTTTCATTTCGTTTTTATAAATATTTATGTATAACAATAAGGTAATAATTTTAAAATAATATCGCTTTAATACTTGAGAAGGAAGTTGTGCAAGATTTCAAACTCGAAACTAAATGTTGTGTACTTTGTGTGTGTGTGTGTTTGTAAGGTAGAGACGGCACATTGCGGCTATTGTGTTTAGATATTCCCTTGAGATTCGCTTGGAGCAAGTGCCTGGCTCTCTGCCTGGATGCTGTCGGATGCTGTGAGTGCGAAACTTGAGATTCGGCACATCGATCGAACAATCAATAAATAACTAATAACAAAATGCACTCAGCCACTGGGCATTGACTAGATGGGTGTGGGTGTGTGTGCGTGGGACATCTTTTTTGTTGGCAAACAACATAAATAAATTCAAACAGGAATAGGCTAGGTTGCTGGGTAAAACATTGATAATTTAGAACCAAGCTTTTCGATTCATTTGCAGCACTAATTTCTGGCCTGATCGTGGGGATTTTTCGGTACAATGTGCGTTGTCCTTTTGGTGTGCGCCTTAAATCAAGTCGAAGCTTAGCAGATTCACGACAATTGGCACTGGTAGTTGGATGTGGTAGGACAGGGGACTGGGAGGACAACGACTACGAGTGGACTACAACAGAAACAGACAACAATAAAGCGTTCACCGGGGGGAGTTAAATGAAAATGATAACGATAAACAATAGACGATTAACTAGATTGTGCTGGGTGGATGCGCAAGGCGCCGAACGACGACGATTCAGAGCGATCTGCGTTGGGCCAGCTAACCGGGATACCCAGTCTCATCCAGCCCATCCAAGTGAACATGGTGAACATGAACTGCGATCGTTGGGGGGCCTTCTTAGTAGACTTTGCGCTCCGGTCCGAATTTTGGATTCACGAACGAGAAGCCTGCAAACTCATCCTGGTTGATGCAACGAATGACCTCGTTACCGATAGGTGTCAGCACCGGATCCTCCTTGGTGAACTCGGCATCAAAGTTATTGGCATCGCGTGGATTTTTCTGCAATTACGAAAAGTTTTTTATTAAAAAATTCTCAAAAAAAAATCATGGAAATAACCGGGACTGACCATTTTCGGTCGGAATGGTGGCTTTATGTTGCGCTTCTCTAGCTCCTTCCAGTCCAGCTTATTGAAAAATGGATGCTTGCGTATCTCGTTCTCGTCGCCAGTGCAGCCCAGTCGCTGCTCTGGGTTTTTGGTAAGAAAACCTGCAGGAATCAAAGGATATTAAGTAAACAGACATTTTACATTTAAGGGATAGACATACCCTTTAAAATGGAGACGGCCTCGCGTGATAGCCAAACTGGGTATAGGACGTCGTCGTGCATAATCGAGTCGAAGAGCTCGTCCTCGTTATCGGCCTCGAACGGAGGCTGGCCAGCCATCATCTCGTACATGAGGACGCCGAGCGCCCACCAATCGACGGAGGCGCCGTACTCCTGCTCCTTGAGGATCTCCGGGGCGATGTAGTCGGGCGTACCGCAGAAGGTGGTGGTCAGCATGCCGTTCATGATGCCCTCCTTGCACATACCAAAGTCAGCCAGCTTGCAGTGGCCCTCCTGGTCGAGCAGGATGTTATCCAGCTTCAGGTCGCGGTAGATGACGCCATGGGTGTGGAGGAACTGCAGTGCCAGGGTAACCTCCGCCGCGTAGAAGGCCGCCCGGGCGGCCTCGAAGCGTCGCGCCTTTTGTATCTGGAACATCAGGTCACCGCCATTGACGTACTCCATCACGAAGAAGAGGCGGTCCGGGGTCTGGAAACAGGAATGTAACGCAGTCAGGAAGGGATGGTTGGCGGCCAGCGCCAGGATGCGTTTCTCCGTCATGGTGCAGTCCACGTCGTCGTCCTGGATGATGGCGTCCTTCTTGAGCACCTTGATGGCATAGATCTCGTCGGTGCCCTTCTTCTCGGCGAGCATCACCTTGCCGAAGGATCCCTTGCCGAGCACCTTGATGAAGTTGAAATCGAGCAAGGAGCACTTGCCGGGCCGCGTTTCCCCAGTGGCTCCACCGCCGCCGGCACCGCCCACGACTAGGCTCATGCAGCTGCTGCTATTGTAGCCGCTGGTCAGCGTCGTAGTGGAGGTGGCCAGGCTGTCCGCCGAGAGCGTGCCACTGCGGAAGGACTGCCCGGGAGCGCCGTCGCCGTCGGGTCCCAAGGAGGCACCATAGTTGTCCTCGCCGCCCTGCTGGTTCAAGTACTTGGAACGGCGCGGCTGCTGTTTGTCCGGCGAGATTCCCAGCGAGCTGAGGATCTCGGCCATCTGCTTGGTGTTGATGCCGCACGTATTGGCCACGTTCTTCTGACACCGCTTGTGCACATTCATCCCGCAGGTCTCGCACTGCAATCCCTGCTTGATCAGGCCATAGAGCAGCGATCCGCAGTGGTCGCAGAAGGTGAACCTCTTGTAGCTGTGCACCACAAAACGGTGCGGCATATTCACGTTAAAGCGCTGGCCCTCCGGCACCACCTCCACTTTGGTTTGCTGCGGACACAACTGAGTTAGCTAGATCGTGGAGCTCTTGGTTATGGCGCATGACTCACCTCATCTCGCATGCCCGGACACTTGGACACCACAGACAAATGGCATTTTTTATGTACAACTAACGTGCAGACTAGAAGTGTATTTGGGGGAGAGAAATCAAAGGCGTTATACAATAAATATCCATAATCCTGCACTGAACGCTTATGGAATTTTTCGATGGTAGAGGCAGAGTGCAGGGCAAAAAATCCAAAACTCTAAAGGACACATATGCGCTAGGAAACATGTTGCCCGTTTGGTTTTTAAAATTAGCGTAACGATTATAATAAATAACATTTACGACATGCTAAAGGTATCTTTCTGTTAATTGAGAAGAAAGATAATCAGACAGAAACCGCGGTGAATTAATTTAAAGGTAATTAAAAATGTGTCAAAAGTATGCTACAAAAACATATAGGACACAGTAGAGCTGGAAAGGAATCGATGAAATTCGAAAAATTTTTTGTATATTTATGTGTTATATATTTCCAGCTCTAGTGTATTTAAAAAAAAATATGGCGTTTAACATACTTTATTGCATAGATATAATCATTGAAAATACAAAGAGAGCAACAAATTTTTACTAGAAAAACTATTAATTGTAATTACTTTGATAAATAATTTTTCCCAGTATCTCAAATATATAGAGCTTTAGAGTTACAAATTTGTATAATTCAGAGTCTGGGCAACATTTTTCCGAGCCTACACTCTACAGTCTAGAGACATACGAATATGTATATATATTTACAGGATTTCGTTTAAGTCAAGCTCGTTGAAACATTCAGGGTTAGACACAAAGTGGCTCAATCGTAGCATTCAATAGTTTTGTTTCGATCTCTCGGAACTCTTTGAATATCACGATTAAGTTTAAAAATTAGTTAGGAAACTTGTCGACGACCGTTTCTTGTTGTGCAGTGTGTGATTATACACATATATATTGTATGTTGGTCAGTGGAGTTAAGTTGTGTGCTCGTTGTCTGTGCTCTAATTAGTGTTTCGGTGTACACAAGGTTTTAATCACAACATTTAAACGATGCTTCGTGCCCGATATATGTATATTGAAACCAAAGAAGAAAAGAGAGAATGCACAAAATGAAGCAGTAAGAGCCATTTTCCGTGGCTGCAAAGAGTTAAAGCAAGTAATAGATTTTCTTATTTGGACAAGACTTTCAGTAAGATTAAAGTCCAGTTTTTTTCAGAAATATATACTAAAATTTTCACTGCTCTTCCATGAACTAATAGAGGTACTTAATATCACCGTTATATATTTAACGTTTTAGTTACATTTACGACTTCCTAATCCCCCTAATAGGCATGCACAATAATGTAAGTCGACAGTATACAGAGTGTATTGAAATGATACAGACGGACAATCAGTGAAACCGTAATGAAATGACATTATTTCGAAATTCGAAGATATTTGCATTGGGTTACACCCACAGGACCCTTTCCGATGTTCCAATTAGTAGTCTTCATTCCTTCCGCATAGGTGAAATACAAAAATGCAATGTGATGGGGACAGGACCAGATCGATTAGTGGTGCAATTGGGGGACAGGACACCGGAGTGCTGTCCTGTTCCGAGCGAAGCATGACTCAAGCCGTGGGTGATGCATTGATGCATTGGACAATGCTGAACGAACTCTGCACTAATGTAGAGGGGTTGATTCCGTTTCGATAAAAAAAAAAAAATTTAAGGAAACCCCAAAATGGCAACAACAACAACGACAACAGCAAACAACGAATAACGAACAACGAACGAACGTAACAAGCAAATGCAAAGTGATATGGTTTTTGGATTGAATATAGCTTTAGAGGGGGGCGCTCTTCCTGGAGGGAGCTCCCCCTAGAAGCGCCAGGGCTAAAGCTGCCCTGGTTGCTCCTTCCTTGTTTAGTCTGAAGCGAACACACATACCTTGACATTGATAGCCTTGTTTACCAATTCCCCTGCAAAAAGGCAAGAAATTCCATGGCTATTGTATGTATTTATATTTTTTGGGTAACTGAATGATGGGTGTGTGTTGTGTGTGTGTTTTGATGGATGAGAGCCTGAAGCCCGTGAGAAACCAAGCATGAGGCCGAGCTGATCGTGAACCCGATGACCCCGCGACCCGCCAGCCAAGCTGTAGCCCCAAAAAGGAAACCACCAAGTGTTAATGCCGATGGAAAACCAAGGAAATTAAAACGCTAATAGAGTGAGCCACCCAAAAAAAAAGCCCAAAGAGATGATGTTGTGGAGCCGAGAGATGATGAGTGAATAAAGGATAGAGTGGTACATTAAGAACATACACATAGAAGTAAAGAGATCAACCCAAGTAGAATAAAATCAAAAGTAGTTCAGATGGTGAGCGGTGTTTTGTGTGTAAATCAAGTCCCGAAAATAAATGCATGTTCAGATTAATCACTGCAGAGATACAACTTAAAGATGTACGGAGGATATGTTGTCAGCCCGGGACTGTACGATTATGTGTGCTGTGTGCTCCACTTACCAGATAAACTCGCGGCAATGCGAACAGAAGGTGGGTTGACGCAAAAACGTTGCCATGAACTTGTGCCCATTCACCTGGTTTTGGGAAGTACATATGTTAATTATTAAAATGAGAGGAGCTTATAGGCCTTAGAACCTTAGAAATCATTAATAATATTCAAGGATATTCTTGATATTCAAAGCTATTGATTTCATAAGTTCATTATCCTTAAAGATCGCCACTAACCTGATGCACACGACGACGCATGGCACCGCGACGCCGATTGAAGCCGGCGCGCTCTTTGAACTCCTTGTTGACGGCCACGGTGTGCTCCACCTCGGCCTCGGCTTTGGCTTTTTCTAAATTACACATAAAATAGGGTATAGTTTGCGATAAATAAAAATAAATGAATTTCAGATACCATTGCGATTCTTTAGCTCAATTATGACGTGAATCTTGCCCTGGGGCTCCAAGTTAACCTGCGTAAATAAGGAAAACAGGATTATAGTTTCCAAAAACATAAATAAAAGCCATTGCATACCCATAGATCCTGCACAGCCGTCTCGCTTTGCATGAGGTCCTCGAAGGAGATGATGCAGTTGGCCACGAAATCGTCTGGCGGCAGAGCGGCATCGTGAAAGACGGTCAAATTAATGTTGCTGACATTGGTAACGTCATGGACGAACTGCTCGTTCCAAACAGGATCAAATGTCTTTGGCCGTGTGGTGGCTCGATCTAAAAGTTATAAATGTAGTTTCATTTATTATTTTTTATAAACCTCTGGGATTTTTAAACAGTGCAGACTGTATTGCAGGACCTACCAAAGTGACTCTCGTCAACATCTATGGACACATAGGGATCGATGAGCTGCTCGTCGGCTAGCTTGCCAAAGGTTAGGTTGTGGCGCTTCTGGAAGTCTGTGGGCCGCAGGCCGCTCGCCTCGCACACCTTAATCTGCAGCTTGCCCGTGAACATGGTCGTCCTTAAAGACTTCTGAATTGAGTCCGAGTCCGAGTTTGCTTCCGTATCCTTTCCGCCTGCTCCTGCCGCTCCTCGGTCCTGCGTGCGATGTCCGTGTGTGTGCTGGGAGCAGCGGTCTCACCACTCGATTGTGGTTGTCCTAGTGCTGTCGTTGGTGATGTGGTCTGCTCTGCTAGTGATCTGTGGGTAGACAAGATCGGAAGGGGGGATAAGGTCGAGTGGCGTTCGCAACTTTCTCTGTGGGCCAATGTTGGTGTAGGTCATTGACACTCATGAATGGCTTGTGCCGTGCACTCGATTCACTCTCAAGGTCGCCGCCTGCTCCTCGCTTCAATGGAATTTAGGTACATACAGATATCTATCTACATACATATGCGGCCATAATAATAGTTTTGATTCGAATTAAATATAGTTTAATATCAATATAAAAATAATTTTTATAATTTTCAAATTTCTCTGCAATGCTTCTTTATGTACAATATTCTGCAGTAAACTTTCACAAAACACTATTAGTCGGATTTAAATCCATTAAAATTACTAAAAAGTATGGAAAAATGTATATTTTAAATATTCAAATGTTCAGATACTATTATCTTGGCCGCCGCTGTATGTGTGAGTGTACATATGTATGTGTGTGTGGGCACTCGGACTCGGATGGGGGCCATTAGGCAATCGCTCAAACGACAACAGTCCGTGAAACGGAAAATCGAAAATAGTACACGACCATCATCATCATCATCATCATTATATTCTGCCTGTGGTAATATTTTTCTGGCGCATAAATCATTCCAAGGAGTGCAACTTTGTTAATTTCGCAATTTTCACAGAGAGATCGCCTGTTGTGGAAATCCGCACACACACATACATACACCACCACTTAGGAATTCCTCTAATTAGCAAACAAGGAATTTCTCTGATTGGCAACATTTTGTTTAGTGGGAGCACAAGTACATTTTCTACAACCTCAAGTGCTTTCATTGTCATTTAGATTTGATTACATATCATAATGCCTTTGCTCGCTCACTTTTTTATGCAAATTTTTTGTGTGCATGTATGGTTTATACATACACACACGCAAGCACACACACACGCGCAGCTTTTTCCACAGATAAAACAACAAAGAAAGAATAACAAGAAATGTTCTAGCTTCCTCCCACTCGCACCTCAGCGCGCCAGTCACCAATACACTCGCGAATCACGCCACCTCCCCCTGGCGATTCAATAAGAAACACCTGACGAAACGCGAGAAAATGCGTGCAATTAACTAAACGTTTTTCGGTAAGGAAGTCCAATTGGAAAATTGTAATTTTCTAATTGGTGAAAACGAAGACCTTCCAGCCTCCAGGGTTGCCGTACCGTCAGCACACTGCTACAAGCTGACAGACTAATGAGTGCTGTGAGCGAAAGCCAGTGTTGGTAATCAGCTTAATTGGCGGTTAAGTTACGCATTTAAAGGTACATTTCTATAATGTTTTAGATTTTCAAGGTTTCTCTTTTAGTAGCAATCGTGGAACTTGATGAAGATTTCCTTTTTGTTATCAAAATTAAACGTGGCTAAGACCAAACACAACTAAAGAAAAATATATTAGAAATGTCTTGTTTATGTTTTTCATATTCGTTTTACACATTTTCTCTTTTTGTCACTCTGCTACGCTCTCGATTCCGCGCTCTCGCACTCTCTGGCTCTCTCTATTGTTGGTATATAGAGAAAAAATGTTTGAGGCGCGCAGAAGCTGCTGTATATTAGAAAAAAAAAAGTGTTCAGCTATGTGTGCGAAAAAATTACCCAGAAAGCAAAGTTAGGACTCTAAATTATGTGTCCGAAAAGTGCAGATTTTAAGAGCATTTTCTGTGCGTTTTCAATGCTTGATTAGGAGGGTGAAAGCACTTATTTCATATAAGACTCAGAAATTGCCCTCTTAAAGTACGACCGTTTTCAAGGAAAAAAATGCTCTTTCCGGACTCTTTTTTGGGCACTTTATGATATAAAATGCTCATAAAAAACTATCAGAAAACTGTCATATTGCTTGCTGGGTAAGGATGCCTTGGCACTAAAACGCACACAGTTACACGCACCCTGTTTGCACAGCGTTTTAAATTGATTGGTTTCCCAAGGAATTTGCCTTTGGTTTCCGACGAATTCGATATATTTCACAAGATCACAGTTTCCAGCATTTTCCGTTGCATTGCTGGCAATTTATTGTTGGCTTTGAAACGAAATCGCGTATTAATATTGATAAAAATGTTCACGCCAATTCTTATTGAAAAATGTTGGGGATGTGCAACTTGAGCGATGTATCGTTTGGGGTCAGTGTTACCAGTTTAGCTTATTCAGGCTAGATCTAGCCTATTTGAAAAAGCTTATGAAATTTGCAAACTAGCTTATTTAATAATCTAACAAATTCTAGCAATAACTGCATTCGTGACATCAACGATTTATTTTATAGGAAAAATAGCTAAAGATCTCTACGATTGTTCTTTTTCTCCTCGATTTCGTGTTCAAATGCTTATGTTTGCGTATTGTTTTTAGTAATTCTTAGCTTTTTTTTTTCATAGAATCTAGCTTATTCAAATGTCATCACTGGCAAAACTGAAACAGACCGTGTTTGGTGTGACCGTTCTAGGTGGTAAAATAACTATTTATTTTTAAATTTACTTACATTAAATGTCTTAAAAATATAAAAAAAATATATGAACAAAATTTGCACATTATAATAGGTGTGCATTTATTTTTATTTTTACCATAAATCTTTCACTTTCCAACACTGACAGTGGAAGAAGAAGAAGACAAAGAGGGCTATTTGCAAATTGTAAATAAATAAAATCAGCCAAAATGAGTTCGGGGGCCATGCGCACACCCGTCTCGCAGATCCTCCAAAGCAAGCACGACCAGGATGCCGAAGAGGAGCCAAAGAAAAAGTCCCGCGAGGACTGGCGCAAGGCCAAGGAGCTGGAGGAGGCTCGAAAGGCAGGCACAGCCCCGGCCGCCGTGGATGAAGAGGGTCGCGATATAAATCCACACATCCCGCAGTATATATCGAATGCTCCGTGGTATTACGGCTCACAAGGGCCCACGCTCAAGCATCAGAGGCCACAGCACGAGGACGAGCAGGGCCAGCTGGACAAGCGGGCGCCCAAGGGTCTGGACACCACGCGCATCGTCACCAAGTTCCGGAAGGGCGCCTGCGAGAACTGTGGGGCTGTCACGCACAAGCGCAAGGATTGCCTGGAGAGGCCTCGCAAAGTGCAGGCGAAGTATGCCGAATCCATCGTGGTCCATGATGAGCACCTGGTCAACGAGGCGGCGGTGAACTATGACGAGAAGCGCGATCGCTGGAGCAGCTACGATCCGGCGAACCACAGAGAGATCATCGAGGAGTACGAGAAGGTGGAGGAGGCTAAGCGGCAGCTTAAAGCCGAAAAGCTGAAAAATGGTAAGCAAGCAGATCTATTTTTGCTAATTATGTATGTATAACTTCTTATATTATTTGCACCTCTGCAGATCCCGATGCCGAGATTTCCGATGAAGATGGCAACGAGGACAAGTATGTGGATGAAGTGGACATGCCGGGCACAAAAGTGGACTCCAAACAGCGTATTACTGTGCGCAACTTGCGTATCCGCGAAGACACAGCCAAATACCTCAGGAATTTAGACCCGAACTCCGCGTACTACGATCCCAAAACGCGTTCTATGCGTGATAATCCGAATCCTGCAGTTCCGGAAGAAGAGTGAGTACCGCAATGAGTCCCGGAATTAGAGTTTACTTACTTTTATCTACATTGCAGAGCTGAGTTTGCTGGCGAGAATTTTGTGCGCTTCTCGGGAGACACCACAGCCCAGGCCACCGCCCAGTTGTTCGCCTGGGAAGCCCATGGCAAGGGTGTGGATGTCCATCTACTGGCTGAACCCACTAAGTTAGAACTGCTCCAGAAAGAGTACGAGCAGAAAAAGGAGCAGTTCAAGTCGAGTGTAAGTCTTTAGTTTTTTTGAATTTTTTTTCTTAAATGCTAAAAGAATTCCTCTTTACAGACCAAAACTCACATCGTGGAGAAATACGGGGGAGAGGAGCATCTACAGGTGCCGCCCAAGTCGCTGCTGCTGGCTCAAACGGAGGAATACATCGAGTACTCTCGCAGCGGAAAGGTCATTAAGGGCGTGGAGAAACCGAAAGCCCGTAGCATTTACGAGGAGGATGTGTACATCAATAACCACACTACTGTGTGGGGCAGCTTCTGGAATGCCGGTCGCTGGGGCTACAAGTGCTGCAAGTCCTTCATCAAGAACTCTTACTGCGTGGGAATGCAGGAGCCAGAGGGTTATTCGGAGCAGCATCCCACTTCCAGTTCCAGCTCAGCAGCAGCTTCTGCAGCAGCGGAGTCCACCGCCCAAGTGCATTTCAAAGTGCCGGAAGTGCCTTTGGAGAAGCCCGTCCTCTCCGAAGTCGATTCTGTCCCAAGCTCAGAATCTTCATCGTCTTCGGAGGAGGAAGAGAAGCCGGAAAAGAAAAGGTCAAAGAAGAAATCCAAGAAGCGCGAGAAGAAAAAGAAGGCCAAGGAGCAGCGGAAACAGAAATCCAAGCACAGAGAAGCCAAGGAGAAGGAGAAGACAAAGACGAAGGAAAAGGCAAAGGAGATTCCCGAAGAGATGGACGATCGTAAGCGGGCCTACAACAGCATGTATGATATTAAGGCGCCCACCGAGGACGAAATTGAGGAGTGGAAAAAGAAGCGGCCGCGTGCCGAAGATCCGATGATGCAGTTTATGTAGAAAAGGAAATACAAATATACTAGATTTTAGAGGAAACTTTAATCTTAAACAATTGCGTACTGCTCATAGAGCAACTCCCTGATTTTATAGTACTCCTCCGACAGACAGCCCTCCATGGCCACCTTGCCGGCGTCCACACGCCGCAAGGCCAAAGTTCCATTGCTGCACCAAAGGACGCCGCCGGAGAACTCCGAGTTGATGTTGTTGCGCATGAGAATCTGCTTGAAGTCGGAGAGCTTTAGCTCGTTAATCAGCACCGAATTGTGGACGGGGATCTCGTCTTCCGCTAGCGTTTCCAGGGTCAATGTCTTGCCCTCTTGCACGTCCTGCTCAACGGTGACATCCATGGGAGCGTCGATGGCCTTGAGACGCATTCCCAGGCGGCCATCCACCCAGGCCACCTCCGCGTCTTTGCCCTTCTGAAACTGTAGCTGGGAGACGAGACCCTCTGTGAGGCGCACCTGGTAAATGTGGATCTCGGTGGTTACGTCGATGATCTCGCCCTTTTGCGGCGTGAAGACGCGGGCGCCGACATTCTGCTCGCAATGCTTGGCCACCACCTGGGTGCCCTCCGCAGTGCCGTGGATGACAATCACCCGTCTCGGTCGCAACTGGGAGAGGATCTTCAGCATGGACTCACCGTCCGAGCGACCCTCGAAATCGATTCGCTGGATCTGGGCATTCACTTCGATGGTTTTGCGCTGGTTTATTAGCTTGGTGGGCTTCTCTAGCAGCTGGACATCGGTGTCTGCCACGGCTCCGTTGGCCTGATGATCAGCTCCCATGCCCGGTTCTTCCTTCTTCACGTTCTCCTTGTTCTGCTCCTCCATGGGCACGAAGTCGTAGCCTCCCGTGTCGGCGATGCGGTAGTCGTCGAGGTTGATGATCTCTCCGTACTCGTCGTACTTGATCTTTTCTTCGTGATAGGGAAACATTACGTGATGACGTTTGTTGGACTTGAAGAAGCCGGAATGGTGCCGACCCTCTGGCCTGACCACAATGTCGTGCTTGCCCGTTATAACACTCATTTCGATGTCATCCTCAGACTCGGAGCTGCTTTCCTCCTCCACATCGGGCTTCACAATGAGGGGATTCAGTTTTTCGCCCTGCGTGCGTAGGTATTCATCTAGCTCGGCGCCTTCCAGCTCAACTCTTCGTCGGATGTCCAGCTCAATTTGCTTGCCAGGCGTGCAGTTGTCAACCAGTTCCATAGCCAGAGTTCCCGGCGAAGTGCGTGTGGTGAGAATAATGCTATTGTTGGCATTGCTGGCCCACTGCACAAAAAGGTCTCTGGTGAACCCGCTCTCCAGGTCCGGCGTGCTGGCGAGCACAACTTTGGGTCCGGCAGGCAGTTTGTAGACGTCCGCCAGGGAGTGACACAGCTGGATGTGCTTGAACTGGAAGGGATTGTTTCGGGCACCCTCGAAGGCCTTCGTTAACTTGTCGCTCATCCACTCGATCTGCGACTTGGCGAACTCGATCACGTTGTAGCTCACATTGTTTAGGAGGGCCAGAGAGTAGGCCATCAGTCCGGACTCCTTGTTCTTCCACAGTTGGTCCAGCATGTGGGCCAGCTCTAGAACGCGTCCAGCGGTGTCCACAGCTATAAGGACGTTGCCATTATTTCGCACCGTCTGCAGGATGTTGGTCATCAGCTTTTCATCGCGGGCACGTCTCCTGGCCTGCTGGTATTGAGCATTGTAGGCGTCGGTAATGAGGAGCGAGGGCCTCTGCAGCCTGTCCAGCTCACACCCGCTCAAGTGGCGTTCCTTTTTGTGGTTGAAATCAGTGGCATAGACGATATCCTCCTCGCCCACCTTCACTATCTTCCAGATGGTGCCGCCGATCATGTGGCCAGCGTTTAGGGGCGTTATGGATATGCCATAGCCCTTGCCCTTCAGCGAAACCGTTTGGTTATACTTCAGTTGCGTGATCTTCTCGAAGGCCGTGTCCACGTCGTCCAGCGAGAAGAGATCAAAGTCGCCCATGTTGAAGTGCGACATGTACAGGTCATACATGAACATCTGGCCCATCTTGAACACGGGAATTGTGGCGTATATCGGGCAGTTCAGACCCAGCTTGCCCACCAGGTAAGGCAAGGCGCCCAGGTGATATGCGTCCGGGTGGGACAGGAGCACGGCATCCAGGGTATGCACCTGCCTGTAAGTATACACAATTAGGAGTTGTTCCTTGAATTGCTTTGAATGTTTACCTTTTAAGCTCTTTGATAAAGTTGGCATCGAACTTTTCATCCCATCCGCAGTCCAACAGAATTCGCACGTCGTCTATCTGGAGGATGTAGCACGGCGGGGACTCGTCCATCGCCCCGGATATCGTATGCAGCTTGATAATGGACGTCATTTTAAGGAATTCAACTACTTTTCAACTACAGATTAGCGCACATTAATTAAAAACAATAAAATAATCTTCGGAGATAGAATAAAGGCCCAAGTGACCGGCCGAGGGCTGGAATACAACTTTATGCTGGGGTTGCCAGACGGTTTTATCTGCACGAGCTGTTTGTTTATACAGTGAACACCAGTTAAAAGAAACTGTAGTTAGGTAGTTTCTATATTTTGAATGGATTCATTCGGTTTTGAAACAATCGATGTATCTAAAACTGCAAAAAGCTCGTTTTTTACTATAAAAACCATTGGTTAGTGGAACTTTTATTTTCTTATTTATTGTTTCATATTGTGAACGTCTTTTTTTTGTTTTGTTTTTATGTTATGAACCTTTATTTTCCTTTATTTAATTTAAAGAAATGTATTTTTTTATTTGGTTTCATTAAATTTAAAAAATTATTGTTTTCGATTTTATTAATTTAATCGATCTTATTTTCTAAAAGACAAAAAAAAATCGATCTATTGAGAATAAAAATATCTTGTTTATTGCCTTTTCCATTATCTTATCTTTTTTAAAGTTAATTAAATTATTGCCATATAAGATACTTTAATCTGGTTATTGATAAAGAGAGGCAAATATTTACATATTTAACTTAAACAGTGATATCTTTTGACACGAACCAGAGTATATTTCTTCTGTCCTTCAGCAGTAATGATGGGAAAATCTTAATCTTAACTATTTATTTATGATTATTAATAAAAGATTATTTTGTAAAATGTAATGTGAAAGTTTAGGCAGAAAATAAGAGGTTGCACTGTACGTACCCTCGGACGAACTGCTCTGGTTTGAGTGCGTTGCACCCCTCGTCACCAGCTGATTTTCGTCAGCCCGCCAGTCGCGACTTCTGCCGCCCCGAGGATGCGGAATTCCCTCAGATCCCGCTGAGTTTCAAGTTCCTGCCAAACAATGTTCGTGCGGCTGTGGCACAGGAATTTCCACATCCATGACCTGCTCCTCGCCATTAGCCTGGTCACGCTCATTGTGTACCTTTCGCTGCCCTTCCGCTTTGCCTCGCACTACGACTACATCGAGGGATCGCAGATCGAGGAGGCTCTGGTGCCGCAGGTCACCCGGAATGTGTCTCTGCAGGAGGTGTTCGAGTGCACCTACTCGGAGATTATTGCGGCCAACAGGCTCGTCTATAATCTGGCCCACTACCACGAGGCGGTTCACAACGGCGGCGAGATCCGTCCCGGCGGAGAGTTCCGACCGGAGCAGTGCCAGGCCCGCTACAGCACCGCCATCATTGTGCCGTACAGGCAACGGGAGGAGCAGCTGCACGCCTTTCTCACCTACATGCACAATTACCTGCGGCAGCAGCTGATCCACTATCGAATTTTCCTAGTCGAGCAGTACGACCACAAGCCCTTCAACCGGGCGATGCTCTTCAACATTGGTGCCCAGGTGGCGGCGGAGTACGGCTTCCCCTGTCTGATACTTTCCGACGTGGACCTGCTGCCTCTCAACTCGGGCCAGATGTACGCGTGTACGGAGAAACCACGGCACATGTGCTCCGCCCTGGATCACTGGCGTTTCCGACTGCCCTACCGCAGCCTCTTCGGTGGCGTTGTGGCCATCAATACCGTCCAGTTCCAGCAGATTAACGGAATGTCCAATCTGTATCACGGATGGGGCGGCGAGGATGATGATCTCTACGAGCGGCTGAACGCTATGGGCATCGACATCTGCCGCTTTGCGATGGAGTTTAGCGAGTACACGATGCTGAAGCACAAGCCGGAGAAGCCCAACAAGAACCGGGTGGCCCTGCTTCGGGCCGCCGCTCTTCGGCAGCACTCGGATGGACTAAACTCGCTGGTCTACAAGGAGGTGGAGCGACGCATGCACAGTCTGTTTACGCACATCCTGGTGGAGACCTGAGAGCGCTGCCTGCTAGTATTTGTTATTTATGTAGCTTGTAGGGCCAATCGTTTTCGCAGTTTTTAGACTTTGGATGCACTTAGCTTAGCAGCCGCCTTAGACAATGCGTTCCGAATCGATACCGTGATATCTCCACTCACTAGGCTAAGAAGCTGGGAACGCTGGACGGGAGGGTCGTAGAACCGAATCTGTTAAAAGAAGTACAACGCGCAAATTATCTCCGATAAAAGAGGTATCGCCAAAGATATCAGCCATGTTAAGCACGCTCTGCCTCTGCTAATAATAAATGGATAAATGTGTAAAAATATATTGTTGTTTCAACTTTAAGGAAACTTCCCAATACTTCATACTCTACGATTCCCGGGTAAACGTTTAAATCTAACTTTAGTGATGATTAGAATTAACTATCGCAACAATCGAAGTCCAAAAGTACTCATGATCGTGTGGCTGGACTTTACCTTATCGTTGCGGCCGTCTATCTGGGTTTTAGTTAGACAATTTTGTTAGAGAACATTAACATGGGCTTTCTGAGCTCCATATGTAAAGCCATTCTTTACTTTGGCTTGTTCTTAGGAGCCATTTTCCTGCTTCCCGGACTACCGCCCAACACCACATTTCCCTTTAAAGAATATGTGTAAGTGGTTAATCTTTAATTTAATCAGATTATGTATAAATATCCGTACTTTGGGCAGAATTACACCGCCCAGGGAACTGAAGGGACCCCTGCAAATTAATGCTCACCTGGATGGCGCTAGACACCTGTGGCAGGATCGAGTCTTTGGACCAGAGTGCCTGATATCTCGGGATGATGGCATCTACACGGGCATTCACGGCGGAGAAGTCATCAGGCTGAATAAAAAGGATTCCGTTAAGACTGTCACAAAGATAGGACAACCTTGTGGTAGAGAGAAATTTATCTTGAATGGCTTTTAGGTGATTAATGGAGTTTTATTTCACTCAGATTACATTTTCCAAGATAGGGTGTGCGGCTACCCCGTGGGCTTGGCCTTTGACCCCCAAGGAAACAATATGATTATTGCCGATGGCTACTATGGACTATGGCAGGTGAACTTGGATACGAACCAGAAGACCATGTTGGTGTCTCCTGAGCAGGTACTTCCTGGAAAGAAAGTTAATCGGCCGGCAAAGCTTTTTAACTCAGTGGCAATCAGCCGGGAGGGTGACATTTACTGGACCGACTCCCTAACCGATGACTTTATGTTGGCCCCGTTCGCAAATCCTTCGGGTCGGTAAGTTCAATTAAAGGAAATCCATCTGCTTTTAAGGGGTATTAATCCAATTTCTTTATAGTTTGTTCCGGTACAATCGCAAGATGAACACCAACGAAATACTTCTGGATGAATTGGCCTTTGCCAACGGTATAGTTTTAAGTCCCCAGGAGGATTTTATTATCGTTTCGGAAACGATTGCAATGCGCCTGACTAAATATCATCTCAAGGGACCACGGGCTGGCAAGAGCGAAGTCTTTGTGGACGGCCTGCCAGGCTTACCGGATAATCTAACGCCGGATGCCGAGGGAATATGGGTGCCTCTGGGCATTGCCGCAGATATCGAAAACCCCAATATGTTTGCCATTTTATCTCCCCATCCGAAGCTTCGGTTTTTCCTCGCCCGTCTTATGGCCCTAATGCAGCTTCCCTTTCGATATCTGGACCAAGTATATCCCAGTACTGTGGTGGATCGTCTGTTTCACTCGTTCACCGAGTGGGTCAATAGAAATACTCCAAATAGGACGACTGTGGTGCGTGTGGACTGGAATGGAAACATAGTGAGATCACTCCATGGTTTTGATAGATCCTCTGCTGGAATATCGCATGTCCTGGAGTTCAAAGGTCATTTGTATATGGGATCACCATTCAACCAGTACGTAATCCAAGTGGACTTACCCAAGACCAATGAGAAGGAGAAGGAAGTGGTTAGCTAGAAGTCCGAAGGTTTTTAAAAATTCCATCTTAAAAGTGTACCGGTTTTGGGCACTTTTGAGGAGGTACTGTTCAGCTTTAAAATTTGAAAAAAAAAACTTTATGTATCTTTGAGATATCGTCTCTTAAATTAATTTTTCGATATCTTTTGTGTATATATATATTAAATTGTTTATAAAAATAAATCGTATTGAAGTTCCCAAAATCCGTATTCCCAGCACTTTTAAGTTTAATATTTTGAAAATCAGACAAATAGAAAATTTTCCGAGACCGATTTTGAATTCAGCATTTCAATAAATATCGAAAAAGTATATTCCGATTCTTGGTAATCCACACCGTTTGATTTACAAATTAAAAACCTTATTTGTGTTCAAAAACCACACTTGTGCAATTGTGTTTCGTAATTTTATTAGTTAGTTGTTTTACAAATAATATTAAACAATGACAAAAAAGCTAAAGTTGTTTAAAATGTTAATGAATATTTTAAGATTAAATTAATCCTTTTATATAGCAAACAATAACCGATAAATATATTAAATAACATATTTTTATATATTAAATAATACGTCTTTGCCTAAACGATTTTAATTATTATATGTAAATAATTTGTAAAATATATTTAAGTAAGGATCCATTGCACGAGTTTGCTCTTTTGTCTAGCTAACAATAATAATACATATTCTATTTTTAACTTAACGCATTCATTTCGTTTTGCGTTTGATATCGATTGCGGAATGTGGCAACGAGCGAGGAGCCAAAGGACTCGTGTTAAAATCTACATAATATAATTTAAAACATTTCTAACAAACACGCAGCACACACACGTACAGGACAATCACACCTCGTACATATCAATTTATATATATATTTATAGGTATGTATATGTGTGAATATGGTAAGTCAAAGTCCCTGCGGCAAAAACATGAGGCATAGACAAGTCTAAGCAATATTTAGATATTTCCATCAGCAGAACTGTCTATATTCTCTTGCTTTGGCCGCTTTATGTTTATATTTTTTTCTAAAATTCCGACGCAACCTGGTGTATATGGAGCTGGCCTTGCTATCAGATATATGGAATATGTGGTTATTAGCTACAACTGCGTCTAGTTCAAAAAGTTAAGTATGTCCTGCTGGGAGAGTGCATTGAGGTTCTGGTTGTCTGTCGGCAGCAGGGGCTGTGTCTGGGGCTGGAGCGTTGGAGCCTGGCTGGGCTTGCCCAGCAGATGCTGCTGTTGCTGCTGCTGATGTTGCTGGATGCTGTTCAGACTATAGCCAGCTGGATAAATATAGTTAACTGTCGGCTGCTGCAGTGTGTACGTGTTGGCACCGTTCGTATTGTTTGGCTTGGTGGTCGCCGTGACACCTGCACCACCGCCAAAGGGATCCAGGTTGTCCAGTGAGGAGAAATTATTGTTACTGGCCTGTGGTGAGGCCAGTTGGTGGTTCATAACCAACGGATTGGCACTGTGCCAGCCATTATTGATCAGCATGGGTGCCGGTGCAGATGTGGGACTAGTAGCTGCTGTCGCTCCGAGGCCAGTCAGGTTGCTTTGCATCATCGAGGAGAGAATGTCTGGCCTGCCAGCTGACTGTGCCGACATGGTGTTGTGCGTTATTCTGGAATATCGAAAGGGTTTCTTGAGTCTCGTCTAGTCATCTCAGTAAACATGACTGATGCGTACTTGAGCTGCTCTTTGGCTTTGACGGGTGCCAGGGGAGCGGCAGTGCCTGCCTTCGGTTGACCTACAGTGAAGCCGGAAAACATGTCATCGTTGATCTTGTTGCCATTGTTGGCTCCCCCACTGGACGAAAGGGCAGAACTACTGTCAAGCTCATTGGCCAATATTTCGGAAGCATCTTTGGGTCTGATCCAAGGTAGTCCGAATAAATATTTAAATGTAAATTGAATAATAAAAACGATCTTACTTATTGTCTCTCTGAATCGTGGACAGTTGTTGCAACTTCTCGCGCTGCTCCTGCTCTACCCGACCGAGCATTTCCTTGATGAGGCCTATAATCGTATTGAATTGAGCTATAGTCAGGCCGTTCTCGACACTTAAGGGCACTAGGTAGGGAATGCATTTATGTGCCATTACATCCTTGGTTATGCCCAGCTTGGTGTTGGTCATCGCAATTTTGTAGATTCCTGCAAGAAGAAATAGAATGAAAAATAATTATAAGCTAACCTTTTTTCACTTACCTATAATGCCCATGATGATGGCTGGCTCTCGGCTCTGAATCTGCTGCAGAAAGGGCAGGATCTCATCTAGCACCAACCACTTGTCCAGGTTCTCCAACAGCTTTCCAATGGATATCAGGCAGTTGACTTTCACCGACACATTGCTGCTCTGCAGGCACAGTTTCTTGATGCGCGGCAAAACTGAGTTTTTCATGGCGTTGTAGTCGATCAGGGTGGAGAATGTGGGTAGCACCGCCAGGCAGAGATCTTGAATCTGGGGCATATCGCACTCCAGGGAGCGATACAGCAGCGGCAACACACTCTGCTTGACCTCCTCGGCGGGCGTTAGCTTCAACAAAAGATCCATCTTTTGCATGAAAATCAACAGAATCTGTATGGGATCCGTCAGCTTGAAGATGGGCTTCAGATGCGGCAGGATGTGGTCGCAGTACTCTCGCTGGCTGCTCATCTCCGCGATTAGCAGCACATTTGGCAGCACGAAGGGGATCATCGGCGAGTTTACGAACTCTTTCACCAAATAGGGAAGGATGGAGTGGAGATTAACGCGGTGCGGCAGCGTCGGAATGATCTGGGGCAGGCCCTTGTAGAACTTGGATTTCTGCAGATTGTCCCACTGATACAGCGAGTCCAAATAGCTAAGAGTCTTCACGCCCACATCCTGGAAGTAGGCGATCTGCTTGAGCTCGTGCAGCTTTGGCCGCAGACTAGCACTGGGATGCAGTAGGGCCTTGAGGCTCTCGGTTAGATCCCCGGGAACGGCGTTCATGGGTGGATATTTACGCTGGTTGAGATCATTGGCATATCGCCGAAAGCCGCTGTAATCGCTGCCAAACATCTTGAGTGGCTTGCCGGAATATATGGTGAAGATAAGCACGCCTGCGGGTCATTTCAATATTTAATTAAATGGGATTTAGTTACGGATTCGTTAGCCATTACTCACCCAACGAGAAGAGATCACTGTCGGGAGTGTTTATACTATTCAAGGCCACCTCCGGAGCCGTATACTCCAGGCTGGGCTGCGCCAGAACATGCAACGAGGTAGTGTACTCCCGGAAGGGCCAGTTCGGCGTTCCGTCCGTCGCTGGCTGGTTGGCGATGCAGAAGTCAAATCCAAATAGCTTCCAGCTGCGGTTCTTGTTAATCACGATAGTCTCGGCGGATATGTTGCGGTGCACGATCTTGGCGTCCTGGTGTAGAAACTGCAGGCCATCGAACAGCTGCAGCAGACCGTGACGGATCTCCACGTCGTACAGCTTCTTTTCGGAGCGTACATTGTCGCCCACGACATTCGCCAGCGAGGCGAACACGGGCTCCGTGGCAAAGGCCAGGGAGTCCCGGCTCTCCTCCAGCGGATGCTGCACCGTCAGCACATGTGGGTGACGGATTTTGGTCAACTGTTGCACGCCCCTGCGCAGCGTTTCCAGCATGGTTTCCCTGTCATCTTTGGACCAACGCTCAAGGGATTTCTTCTCAAAAACGAACACGGACACCTCTTGCTTGGTGCTCTTCTTGTAGCCATTGTACACCTTCCACATGAGACCTGTTTGGTGACGAAGCGACGATATTAGCCACAATATGTTTGGGGGACCGTTCAGGAGGACTCACCCACTCCGGCGGTGCACACCTGTTCCAGCACCTCATACTCCCGCGTCACATTATTTCCGGGCAGCACGCCGGACAGGGTGGACACCGTCTGCACGGCCGTCGAATAAAATTTGTTTATCATGTCCATGCTGGCTGCGAATTTGCAGAAACTGCGGCCTACGAGTTTGTGCAAAATTCCTATTGTTATTAATCAATAGCTGCGATATTACAAGCGATAGTATCGTTAATAGTGCTGGCACAACATCGGGCACTATCGATACTATCGATGTACAAATAGGTTTTCAACTTTGATGTAAAAAGTTTGAAACTTTGCTATATAGTTTAAATAATAAAAAATAAATCAATTTAAGTATAAAATGTACTATTTAGAAAATAAAAA